>CAEFZX010019624.1:0-17773 GCA_903066825.1 Alfaro cultratus | reverse complement strand
TAAACACCAACAGACCCACCAAACACCAACCGACCCACCAAACACCAACCGACCCACCAAACACCAACCGACCCACCGAACACCAACCGACCCACCGAACACCAACCGACCCACCTAAACACCAACCGAACCACCTAAACACCAACAGACCCACCAAACACCAACCGACCCACCAAACACCAACCGAATCACCTAAACACCAACCGACCCACCTAAACACCAACCGACCCACCAAACACCAACCGACCCACCAAACACCAACCGAACCACCTAAACACCAACCGACCCACCAAACACCAACCGACCCATCAAACACCAACCGACCCACCAAACACCAACCGACCCACCAAACACCAACCGAACCACCTAAACACCAACAGACCCACCAAACACCAACCGACCCACCAAACACCAACCGACCCACCAAACACCAACCGACCCACCAAACACCATCCGACAGTTCCAAACATGAGTTAAATAGACGTTTTCTCGTCCCGCTCTCTGGCAGCTGTGAAGTTCGGCCGCATGTCAAAGAAGCAGCGGGACAGTTTGTACGCTGAGGTCCAGAAGCACCGGCTCCAGCAGCAGCAGCAGCAGGCGCCCAGCCGGACCTCCCCCAGTATCGGCAGCCCCAGCCCGGATGAGGCCGAGTCGCCGTCCCCCCCGTACACGGTGTGCTCCGCGGGCCTCACGGACCCGGCAGACGACCCGGCCTGCTGCACGGACCGGACCTCACCAGATGGAGGATCTCTGACCTCTAAGGTCTGCAGCTGTAATGTCCACATTTGATCTGATTAGCAACCATTTCTGCATCGATTATGCTGCTGTAAACAGGCGGAGTCGGGAGCAGGAGACGCAAGATGTGGAGGTTTCTACCTGGACATCCAGTCTTCTCCGGACCAGTCCGGACTCGACATCAACGGAATCAAACCGGAGCCGCTGTACGACTACGGACACGGCGACGACTACTTCCCCTACTGTTCCTTCAGCAATGGAGACGCTTCTCCAACCCTGACCTTGGCCGAACACGGTGAGTCCACTGAACACGGTGAGTCCACTGAACACAGTGAGTCCACTGAACACGGTGAGTCCACTGAACACAGTGAGTCCATCCTGCATCACCTCAGAGAAACTAAACGGTTGTTACGTCCTGAGAATCTTTGACCAGAACCAAAGAGGATCAGAATAAAACGAGACGCTGGACATGAGCTTCATGTTTAGGCTGGCCGGGTTCTGCAGGAGTTTCAAGTTGGAGCCACTGATCCAAACTGGAGCAGAACCAGAACATCCAGAACACGAGTCCATTCTGGGAGGAGAACACCTGGAGATGGTTGCTAGGGAGACGGATGGTTGGGTTTCCCTCATGGAACTGTTACTTGGACAAACAAAAGAGGATGGATGCAAAAAGTTTTTCTGTAGCTGTAGGGAATCAAACATGGAGTGAATCTGCTTCAGCAGCAGCAGATGAAGAAGAAGAATGAGGAAGGATTGAGAAACCACAGAGGAAGAAAGAGGTTGGAGGTGCTGACTGCGGGCCGTTCGGCTCAGAACGGCTGCAGGTCGGAGGCTCATTAAAACCTCAGTGTGGTGATTAGTTAGCGACTCGTTTGGGGAAATCAGCTTGATTTTATTTTCCCTGGAGATTTTCTGAACGATAAACTCAGAAACTCACCAAACAGGAAGTGCATCATCATCTGACTGAAGCTTGGACTCTTCCTCTGTTTAATTATATTAACTGAAAACAACAACTGACTGCTGGTTCAGCTTTATTCTCATCTAATTAACTGCATAAACATAAGTTTTCCCTCTAATTTCCATTCATGAATATTTATTTGGTAAAAAGGCTAAAATAATGCTGACAGGAAAAATGGAGGTTTATTATAAATGATATCATATTTTTATTTTTCAGGCAGATTTTCAATATTTTTGGGGGGTTTGTTGAAGTTTCTTCTTTGGACTTTCGTTGCATTTTTACTAATTTTCTAATTTATTTCTGAATTTTAGCTCATCAGATCGAGATAAATGATTTTAAAAATTTGGTTTTTAAAACTTACTGCACCAACAAAACAACTGACCTGAAACGATTAATCAGATTAATATTGATTAATCGCTATTTGAAATAATGGTCAACTAATTTAGTAATTGATTAGTCATTAACTGGAGTATACGGACTCTAAAACATGCCAATAAAAGTGAACTCTGGTGCGGTTTGAATGCAAATGTGAACACCAAGCAAACTGGAAACCGTACCACAAGCAGGAAGTGGACTACAGCGCAGGGCATTCTGGGTAAATACAACCAGAACAAAAGTGCTAGCTTAGCACTAGTGGGAAAAATAGCAGACGAGAAATTCTATATCTGCCAAAATCTGACGCCTCCATTTTGTTTCCATCTGGTGAAGAAGGAAGTTGCTCTCAGTGTCTTCAGAGGTTTTAGTGTCGTTTCCTTCAGTGGTTCTTGGTGCAGCTCCCCCACAGGCCAGGAGGGGAACAGGTTGGTTTGACTCAGAGCAGAGAGAAAGAACCACAGCAGCTGGAGATGGAGCAGATGATGAAGTTTTGGTTCCTAATGAAACCGAGTTTATCCTGACTGACCGACCCGACTTCTGCCGCTCATGCTGTAACGCCTTAAAATTTTTTTATTGTTGGTTGCATGATGGATGGACTCTAGGAAACTGGTATTTTTACAAAAATTGTTTTGGTAAAAAAGAATATTTTGCAAACCAATTATGTGTCTGTGAAAATCTCTTCATATCAAAACATCCTGAAGCTTTGCACTGCAAAAAAACCCCTAAATCTCACCAAGTATTTTGTCTAGTTTCTAGTGCAGAGATCTTAGTACATTAACAAAACTAAGTTAGAAATATTTTTTCACAAGGTATAGAAGATTGTTTTACATCAATAATTCCTTCACATTGATGAAAAATACTATTTCCACTGACAAATTATTTCACTTGTAAAATGGGAAAATTGTCTTACGTCAAATATTCTCAGTGGAACTAATTCTTGGTCTGAAAAGTTACTTATAAGTTAATTTAATCTTATTTGAAGTGTACTAAGATATTTTGCACCAGAAACTAGACAAAACTCAGTAGGATTTTGTACTTTTGCAGTGTAATTTCATAATATGTCTTTGCTAAGTTGTTTTTGATGTGCGGAGCCTTTAGTTTCCTCTGAAAATGGTCCTGATCTGGACTGAAAACAAGGGAAAAATAACTCAGAGAAACAGATTCTGTCGACTTTTAGCTCTGAATAATTTGTTTTTGTTTTGCTTCAGATCATTTGGCTCAAATCATCTGCAAGTCTCACCTGGAGACGTGTCAGTACCTGAGGGAGGAGCTGCAGGAAATGAGCTGGCAGAGTTTCCTGCAGGAAGAGGTGGAGAAATATCAGAACAAGGTCCGTTCGCTCCATCCAGACCCGACGAAATGTTGTGTAGCTTCTTGATAATGGTCTGACTTCCATTGTATGGAGCTCTGCTAGTGCCAAAAATATGTTTTGATGGTTTTAATTTTTTTCAGTAAAAATATTTTTTACACTTGATTGGAGTCAAGTATAATATTTTCTTAGTGTTTTATTATAATTGGATCAAAAACAAGCAATTTTAGACATGCAAAAATAAATGTATTAATGATCTGTACTAAGTAAGTAAGTTCTGTGTTTTTAGTAAGTAAAAACACAGAACAGACCCAGATTTTGTAGATGATGTAGAGATATTTCTTTTTACTTCTATAAATTTGCTAATGTTTCCTGCAGCTGCATCAATCTTTGCGCTGGTAATGTGGATCTATGGTTTCCAAAAGTTTTCAGCCTTATTTACGGTTTATGTATTGCATAATGTAAAGAAATTCTCAAGGTCTTGAATTGTTTCCACTTCAACTTTCAGCCTAAATTGAAGGACAAAATTCAAATGACTTTATGTTCTCTTCTAATTTTCTGTGAAACTAAAGCAGATGCTGTGATAATAACTTCTGATGGAGTTTTGATACTAAGATTATTGAAAAGGCATGAAATAGGATTGAGGTCACTGGAAAAAATAAATAAATTTTGACTTTAATCAGAATTGTGTTTGTGTTGGTTGTTTTGAACACATAAACCCTGTGGGTCTTATGAGGCTGGACTTAAATCAGCTCCCATTTCAGCCCGTTTTTACTGTTGCTGCGTCTCTTTTCTGAAACGTCTTCCTGTCGTTCCCCGCTCAGCCACAGGAGGCGATGTGGCAGCTTTGTGCGGTGAAGATCACGGACGCCGTCCAGTACGTGGTGGAGTTCGCCAAGCGCATCGACGGCTTCATGGATCTCTGCCAGAACGACCAGATCGTGCTGCTGAAAGCCGGTGAGCAAACCTTTAACCGTTTCAGCCTAACTTGACTTTTTTTATTTATTGCTTAATAAAGCTCTGAAAAGGAAATAAGTAAATAAAAAATAAACCTCATACACTATCAGAGGCTATCGGATATTTTCAATCATTTTGTTCTTTATTCCAATTTAAACTGTTGCAACTTTGCATGTGAATCAGTCAGACTGAGGTTTATAAATCGGACTGAACTCTTTATTTTTTCCTGCAGGATCTTTAGAGGTCATCTTCGTACGAATGTGTCGGGTTTTTGACTCTCAGAACAACACCGTCTACTTCGATGGGAAATTTGCAAGTCCTGAGGTTTTCAAATCATTAGGTGAGTAGCTCATATTTATTTAAAAATTTTTAAAAACTATTCTTCTTTTAAATGTTTTTCTAATATCTCTGGGTTGAAAATTGCAGATTTAGACATTTGGATGTTCATTTATCGTATTATCATTTATAGTGATAAATTTCTTATTGTAATAATTCAGATTTATTATTGTCACGCTGTTTAAAACCTTCCTAAACTGTCTGTGTTGTTGGATTGTTAGTTTTTACAGTTTTTTCACTGTTTGTTCAACGAAAGTACCAATAAATATTAATTAATTTGAAAATATGATTTAAATGGAGTTAATATGTGGAGTTTAATGATACAAAGAAGTGTATTACTAATGGGTACACTGCAAAAATGCTAAATCTTACCAAATATTTTTGGTCTAGTTGTAATATAGTTTTGTTCAAATGAACTAAGATATTTGATCTGGAAACTAAACAGAAATACTTGGTAAGATTTTGAGTTTTTGCAGTGAATGTTTCTCAATAAGTATTTCATTGTTATCACAATATCACAAAATATCGTGTTGAAACTTTAAGTAATTAAGCCCAAGCTAGAGTTAAATTTTAAATCTCAGTCAGTTTATTAGAGTGAATTCTTTGCGTTTCTCCGTCAGGCTGCGATGATTTGATCTCGTCGGTGTTTGACTTCGCTCAGAGCATGTGTTCGCTGCAGCTGACCGAAGAAGAGATGGCCCTCTTCTCCGCGTTCGTTCTGCTCTCTGCAGGTACGTCCTCCCTCCGCTCACTCCAACCCTTCTGTTTTTAGTGTTTATCTGTGTGTGTGCTCGTTGCAGACCGGTCGTTTTTAGTGTTTATCTGTGTGTGTGCTCGTTGCAGACCGGTCGTGGCTGCGGGAGAAGCTGCAGGTGGAGAAGCTGCAGCGGAAAACCGAGTCGGCCCTGCAGCACGTCCTGCAGAAACACCGCAGAGACGACGGAGTTCTGGAGAAGGTATGACGGAGAGCTAAACGTGCCAACAATCAGGTTCTAAAACATCGCATTTAAAGAAATCTCTTTCTGCACTTAAAAGAAATTTGAAAATCATTATTATGAAGCGATATGTCGTTAAATAAGCTGATATCTTCTGTGTTTTTTTTTTTATATGTAAGTTTTCTGAGTTGAGGAAGATATTTTAGGTTTATGCTTCTTCCTGCTCCTTTTATTCATAATTTCTTCCAGTTGAACTCTTCATATTTATTATTGAGTGAATGAAATAAAAAATAAACTGAAAATATTTCAAAGAAAAAAAAATCCAGCATGCTAAATAAAACTGAGGTTATGCTGCCTCCTAGTGGAAAATATCAGAAGTGCAACCAATTAAACTTTCATTATTAATCATTATTATGATTTTTCTGTTAGTCTGTCTCATTAGAATAAATATAAAATGAAAATCCAGTTAAAATAAATCATGATACAAAGACAATCAGTGCAACATTTTCTACACTTTGTGTTTATTTTCTAAAAGATTAAGATTTTTTTTCTTTTGCATGAAAATAATCCAATATACAGAATTTGCTTCAGTTCATCGATTTTGACTGACTGGATTTTGCTGCACTGCAAAAACTAAAAAGTATTTTTCTCCAGTTTCTACTACAAATATTACAGCTCAATTTAAATGAGACAAAACTAAATTTAAGGTAATTTTTCATCTAACACAGGAGCAATAAAGTCAATAATTCCATAATATTGATGAAAAATACAAGTTCCACTCAGATTATTTCATTTATTGCGACATTTTTCACGTTTCCCGCCAATGTTAAGGAATTATTGACGTAAGATCACACATGACCAAATATGCAAATACAAATTCTTTGTACTTTAATGTATAATTTTTATTATATGAACATGGAGGTTGCAAGGTTGATTATATTAATATGTAGGCAGGAATATCCATTTACTCTCACTGTATTTTATTTATAAATATGCATTTACTGTTTAGAAATACCCAACCTGCAACAAAATAATATGGGATTAAAATCTAAATATTATGACTTTATATGATCAGTTCAGTCTGAAGGAGATTTAGGGAGTAACTGGTTACATTTACCTGAGTAACTTTTGGAAAATGTACTTTTAGGAGTATTTTTACTGCACTTTACTTTTTACTCAACTTGAGTAAAATTCCTGGATTTTCTACCCACTGAAAAAACGTTTTAACCAGAAATCCACCAGACTCAAACTCACCTGATCTGTTTTTTATTGAAGTTTCATACATTTTTATTGATAGAAACTGAGATGGAAACATTTCTTTTGCCTGATTTTGTTATTATTTTTGCATATATTAATTATTGTCATGTTGGTCCTTTAAATACCAACATTTCCACTTAACTTTGTACTTTGGTCCATCTGATGATGTAATATTTAAACATTAAGTGATTGATCACTTGATCAGTTACTCAGTACTTCAGTAGACTCTTCAGTAACTCTCATAATTGTTACTTTTGAGTAATTTAGTTCTCGAATGGACTTTTTACTCTTACTTGAGTAGAACTTTTGGCCGCTCCGCTCCAGCTTGGGCCAAACTCGCTTTATTTCAGTAAAGACTCTGTTTTCTGTTTTGTTCTGCGTTTCCTGCTCAGCTGCGGTGCAAGGCGTCGGCGCTGCGCGCTCTCTGCGGCCTCCACTCGGAGAAGCTCGCGGCGTTCAGAACCGTCTACCCGGACGCGGTCCGAACGCTCTTCCCTCCGCTCTACAAGGAGCTGTTTGCTGCCGACCTGGACGGGACTCTGCACTGAACGCCAGAACCGGTCCGGTCACAGCAGGACTAATCCTGAGGAATCTGATTTTATGGTTGCACCACTGCACTGATCCGGGAGCAGCAGCACCCTGGAGGTTCTGGTGCTAGAAGCATGTGGACTACTGCAGGACTCACACCCAGCTGACTGAGCAATACACGTCTGAGCTACTGATTCATCCTGAAACTTGAGGCTTTTATACAGAAAAACCAGTTTCTTGTACAGATTGTTAAGCGGTTTTAGTTTCTTTCTCACTCCGATCCGTATCGAAGTTCAGCTGGAGGAGCTTCATTTGAAATCACTTTTGATGCAAATCCAGGCAAAAATAAATCCCAGAAACGACACTAAGCTCATTTATTTACCTGATGGATATCGTATAAAACTTACTGAACTTGGCTTCATGTTCGGCTTTAAGATTCATTTTCCTCGACTCAAAACTGTAAAGTTACACAGTCAATAATTAATTAACAGCAATATTTAGCCAAGAGAGAAAAACGGGTTAATTTTTCAAAGTTATATTTTCTCCATTTTATTCAATAATTTTTAAATGTCACAGTTGAACTAAATATTTACTTCAGAGATAGTTATATAGTTAGTTTGCTAACTAAAAATGTAGCTTAAACGTCTCTGAGTGTTTAGCTAGCTCTGAGCTAAATGTCTCTAGTTAGCTACTTAGAAATCATGCTAAAGTTGGCTAAATATTTAACTACCAAGCTAAATAGGGCTAAATATTTAGTTGGCAAGCAAAGTAGCTAATTAGAGATTTAGCTCAGAACTAGCTAAATATTTACCATCCTAGTTAAATATTTAGCTCAAAACCACATATTTTGTTAGCAAGCTACATATTTAGCTCAATAACAAATGGACACTTATTAATCCCACATTGGGGAAATTCACTTGTTACAACAGCACAAAATATACCCCATAAAATATCTAATATAGATCTGAGCTAAATATTTAATTAGTACTCTAAGTAGCTAACGCAGAACCTGCTAACGGTTTAGATCAGAGCTACGTACATATTTAGCTACCAAGCTAAATATTTTGTTTGAAGTTAATTTAGCTCGCAAATAAATACTTAGCCTTATTAAATATTTAGTTTGAAACTGTGACATTACATAGAAATATACAAATGAGTGAAAAACATGATTAATTGTTAGCAGCTGAAAATGTCCAAAACAGCTTTCCGTAGATCAGCAGCCATGTTGTCATGTCAGCCATGTTTTCCCTCCACTTTATCTAAATATGTTTTCCAGACATTCAAAATGTTTAGCAATTAAATAAATAGGTTTTGTGTTTCAAATCATTTAACGTAAAACAGCAAATTAATCTGAAAAACTGGGAATTTACAAATATTTTTAAAGTTTTTGATCATTTGGCGTTATGCATTTTCATACGAAACTCTTCTTAAAAAGTGTTGAAATATTTCCAGATGAGGTTAAAGTTCACACAACCTTTCAGTTATGATGCAAAAGCTGCAATGATTATAAAGCAATAAAATTAAGATCCAACCTGGATTGTTTAAAAGATCAAAATATTGTCCAGTTCTAAATAATCTTCATGTGATGTGAAGGATTAAATGTCTTTTATAGATTTGTAAGTTTTTCATCCATCCCAGCTGTTCCAACACAGAGCAGATCCAGAGTTTTATTTTGGTAATTTAATAAACTGCATTTCTGACTAAATATTTATCTAAATATTGATGTCCAAACTAATCCAGGTTGAAGGTTAAAAATCCTCAGAAATGCTCAGATTTTAGTCAAAATAAACTCAAGCAAATATTTTCTTACATTTTCCACAAATATTCAGGTGAATAAATTATGATGTCATAATCAAAGAGTTTATTTCATTTTGATGATTCTGACAATTGATAAAAATTTTAAATATTACACCTAACACAGTTTTCAAGGATTTCTGTTGAATGTAACTACAAATTATTAGCAGAATTTTTTTCTCTCTAAATGTTTGTGCACTAAAAGTTTTGTTTTTTTAAATCTTGAAATCAGGCAAATCGTTTTTTATACTGTATTTACTGCCAGTCTGCAGATAGCAGCAGCAAACCTGCAGCGCCCCCTGCTGGAACTGAAATGCAACATCAATTTTTCCTCCTCATTTGATTATTTTTCAGTTTAATTTGTAAATTATTCTTTCATTTAGTTTTTCTGTTGGATCAAAAACATGCAGCTTCTCTCCACTCAGGTCAATAGTTTTACTAGCAATATATGAAAAATAAGCAATAAGCTGTAAGAAAGAAAAATATTTTATAATCAGTAAACCTGTGAAATATTCAATAAATTATGAATATTTATCATCTTTTTGATGCATAAACTATTTTAACCTAAATTAGGATTAAAACATGAAAGTCCAGATTCTTCTTCGTTGGTATTTAAGTCTCAAACAGGATTTTAAATTTGAATACTTCTGAATATAAAAAAGTATATTTAAATAAATTTGCACTTTCTCTAAAACTACATCCATACGAGTCACTTTGTTCCATTATGATTTTCATTTGTATGTAAAACAATCCAAATTAACTCTAAACTTTAAACAAGTAAAGAATAAAAACTCTCATAATTCCATCAAACTTTTACTTTTAAAGTAAAAGTTTAACTAAAAGATAAGATAAGTACTTACTTTGATAAGTAAGTACTTATCAAATTACTTACTTTGATAAGTAATTTTTTTACTGAAATTATTTAATTTCAGTAAAATCATTGATTTGATTTTCCTTTAAGGATTAGACACTCTGAGAATTTAAGACATTTGAGTTTTTGGTATAAATCTTCGTGTCTTTATTTCTATCTATAACGGCCCAAATACGACTTTGTGAATTTTTTAATTAAAAGTGACCCAGATTCTGTTTTCATTGCTGATCCTAAAAGATTTTACAAACTGGATGTTTTTCTTCTTATAGGGCAAATAGATCCAAAATGATTTGTGAATCCCTTTCTTGCAAAAGGAAAAAAGAACTACTTGCAGCTACTTATGCACTAAACTATTTTAAAAAAAATCACAATATAACTTTCAAAACCTGTGTTACTTATTAGGTTACATCAATATATGTTCAACATATTTTTCAAAAGTTATATTGTTATATTTATAAACTTAAACCAAGTTTTAAACTTTTGAAACTCAGAAATTTTGACTTTTTTTGTTGAAAATTAACTTTTTATTCCTCTGTCTTCAGTGGCCCAAATACACCACTGTAAATGTTTGCTATAAACGCAAATTAATGGAATAAAAGACTCCCAAAATAAGTTTGACACACCTAATTGCTTGTTACCATAAGTAGCTAATCAGCTACTTATCCGGACGAGGTGAAAACGAGTTGCTGGAACTCAAACTGAGCTTCAGAACCAGGAAGAACAGAAAATAACGGGACTTTAAACGCAGCACGATTGGTGATATATGAGAACAGGAAACTCAAAGGCTAAATTCATAACCGCTTTGAAAAATGTTGGTCGGTGCAACATTAAGATGGCAGAAATTTGGCCTAACCAACAAGAAAGAAATATTTATGCTGCCTTATATCAAAGCTGGTGGTGGCAGTATAGTGCTGTGGGGATATTTCCTTGGCACACCTTTAGCTGCTTTAATATCAGCTGATACTATTTAACTCCCTTCCTATGTGAGAAATCCAAACCAACAGAGCTCAAATCATCTCAAACTGGATTCTTCAACATGGTTCAAACTTTATCAAATGGTCAAACTGTACCTATTAAAGTGGCCATTAACTACTTTTCCAATGAAAATTAAACCTTTAAAAAGATCTAAAAGAGGGAAAAACATTTTTTACACAGATGAGGATTTGCTGCTAAAATAGATCGTATGTACAGCAGTAGAGCAAGCTAAAACAAACGTTAGCTTCTGTCCTTTACTAAAAGACAAAACACAAAATCAGATACCTGGGTTTTATTTGCTGCTTTTTGTTTATTGTTGTGTTTAATTATAATTAAATTTTGACCCAGTCAGTTTATGAAACATGATTTAAAATGCCTTTAACAAACAGCTAAGTGATGTAATCGTCATTATCTGCAGAAACTTTGCATAATCTCAGCCAGATTAAAGTTTATCTCACTGTGTGGCTAAATTAAACATTGTCCAAACATAAATGTTTTCTCTGATGTGCTAGTTTTAGCTAAGCTATAAAGCTGAGTTGACCTAGCTTCACCTAGCATGCTAGCATGCTAGCGAGACTAAACAGTTTTTATTTGTTTTACAGATTGGCCTTTAAAACTTTAAATTGCAAAAAATAAATATACCTTCAGCAGGCCACCATGCAGATGATGTGCTGCTAATTCAAACCGCAGAACTACAGGTGAGCTAGGTTAGCATGTAGCAGCTAGCTAACTGAAACGGAGACAAATTTTGTTTGCAGGATTTCTTTCTTATAAATTATTGTTCAGTTATTCTTGAATTGAAGATCCTGAGTTCGAAGGATGTTGGGTGTCCATAAATATATCCGTAAAGAATAACTTTGTGCCTGTTTCATAAATGAAAAGCAAAGATAGCTGCTAGCATTTTTAGCAGGCAGCGTTCAGGCATCCGTCCAGTTCAGGTGGCCAGTTTGTGTTTTTGAATAAATCCAGTTGGTGTTTGATGGTGTCGGCTTTTTTAACAGTGGAAGTTAACAACAATCCAGATATTTTAAGGTAATATTTGCAGTTTGATGCTCCAAAAATAAAACATAATTTAATTAGATAAGGTCCCATTTTGAGCTTTGATAAGATTCTATTTTCCGGGACGTTGGCCACATTTCTCTCCTTTTTCCATCTGACTCTGGCCAACAAAATAAATATAAAATTGCCTCACAAATAATTCCTGACACTTGGAATACACAACCCAACAAAAGATGCATTCCAAATAGTTCATTATGATATTAATATTGCACAAAGTGACAATATCTCCCTGATGAACTGCGCCGCCTAAATGCTGAGTGGATTTTTTCTGCTTGTTTTATTTGTTAATGGAGCTGCTGCACCCACTGGGTGACATTTCTTAAAATGCACTTACATTTATTTTTGATTGACTTTTGCTTTTAACGGCTGAGAGCTTACAGGAGAAATCATAAATCAATTTTTCTTCTTTATTGGATCTGTGAGGCTACATAATGAAAGTTATCAACATTTTCTTAGCTGCATTTCTCCAAAATGTCTTACTAAGTTCCACACTTTGGGCCAAAGGTGTCCAAGAAATGTTCTTCTACTTTTTCAACAATAAACTAAGCATGCAATACTTTAACTAAAATATGCAGTAGTCAGATTTGTTGTTAGAAAGGCATAAATTAAATTATTCTAGATGAAAATTTTAAAGAGTTCTGCAAGTTCATCTTATTAAAAGTAAATTTGCAGTTTAGTCAATCAGTAAAATCAGGGTTTGTTTTTTTAAAGCTTGCTGTCATCAGCCAACTTTATTAAACTGATTAAAAGTCACTGATCCCTGCAAGAAAATGGAAAAATTTAATTATTCAAAGAAATAAATTGTGATGTTTCCAATATTTTCTACTGTAGGAAGATTTTCCTTTGTGATAATTTTGTCCTGATTAAAAATATAAAGTCTCCATTTACTGGGGGCCCAATTTGTATAATTCTTGAACTGAAGTCGGAGGGCCGCACATGATCAGCCTGGGGCCACAAATGGCCCCCGAACCACAGCTTGGACAACCCTGGTCCAGACAAAGGACCGTCTTTGTTAGCATTTTGTCTTTCTGATCATTCAGGTTGGGTTTTACTGCCAGATGTGAACGTTTGTGTTTAAATTTCCACAAATTAAAGCATCAGATTTTCCTAAAACAGAACAAAACAAATGTTTCAAGTTTCCGTCGTTTGATTTGTTTTTGCTTAATGGCTGCAGATTATTCCATTTCCTCAAACTTTTCACTTTTTCTTTTTACTAATTAATCTGATCATTTTGATAAAGCTCAGATAGTTTGGAAATGAAAAGTCAACCGCGTTTCAAATGTTTTTCTTAAAAATAATGAAATTTTAACCATGACTGAATGTCAAACATCTGAATTTGCTGTGAATTTTCTGTGAACAAACTCAAACATTTTATCTGCTCATTTTTAATAATCATAATTTATTTTATGTTGTTTATAAGGACAGTTTTTGTAGTTTACTGAAACTGAAAACTCATCTTTTGTTATCAGGGTATTAATTTAATTACATCACATTGTATGTTTTATTACTGTCTAAGGCAATAAAGGAAAAAAACAACTTATTTCTGTTCAAGTGGGTTTATTTGTCCGTTAGCATAAAGAAAAGCTTCGTTCACTGGGATCTGAACAGAAAATACGTTTTTATTTGTCATATTTTAGCAGGTTTGTTGTGAATCAAACTGGATTTTATTAAAAATAGTCACTGAGTTTCTGCATCATTGTAGTTCCTCTCTGTAGTTCCTCCCTGTAGTTCCGGTTCCGGCCAGTAGGTGGCACTGCAGTGCAGCGGTGCTCACTGAAACGTGCAGCAGAGCAGTTTGAGTAAAATCTGCAGAGCACAAACTGCTTGGCTGGTTTTTGTTTGTCAGGATTATGTTTTTTTTTGTCCCCTGTTGGTAAAATGACTGGAAGGAGAATCAAGATGCTTGTTTTGATTTAATATTTAAAGCTTCAGCTCAGAAAACAGAGAAAAGCTGAGAAAAAATAAAAAAAACGGTTTAGTTTTCCTGAAGGTAGTTTTACTCAAATAAACGCTAAAAAGCTAAAAAGCTTCATTCAGGAACAAAAGCAACAAACAATAAAATACAATAAAAAATAAAACATTCGGGTAAGAGATAATTTCAGCAAACAGCTTTAAATGATGTCATGTGGTTGCTATGGAAACAGAGATGACAACCTGAAATATTCAACCCCCACCATCCATCCATCCGTCCATCCATCCGTCCATCCAACCGTCCATCCACCATCCATCCATCCATCCATCCGTCCATCCATCCAACCGTCCATCCACCATCCATCCATCCATCCATCCGTCCATCCATCCATCCATCCAACCGCTAATCCATCCATCGTCCATCCATCCATCCATCCATCCATCCATCCAACCGCTAATCCATCCATCCATCCGTCCGTCCGTCCGTCCGTCCATCCATCCATCCATCCATCCAACCGTCAATCCATCCGTCCATCCATCCACCCAACCATCCATCCATCCAACCGTCCATCCATCCATCCATCTGTCCAACCGTCAATCCATCCGTCCAACCGTCCATCCATCCATCCATCCACCCAACCATCCATCCGTCCAACCGTCCATCCATCCAATCGTCCATCCATCCAACCGTCCATCCATCCAACCGTCCATCCGTCAGTCCGTCCATCCATCTGTCCATCCATCCATCCATCGATCCAAACGTCCGTCCGTCCATCCATCCATCCGTCAGTCCGTCCATCCATCCGTCCGTCCATCCATCTGTCCATCCATCCATCCATCCAAACGTCCGTCCGTCCATCCGTCCGTCTATCCATCCAACCGTCCATCCATCTGTCCATCCATCCATCCAACCGTCCATCCATCCGTCCATCTGTCCATCCGTCCGTCCATCCAACCGTCCATCCATCCATCCATCCATCCATCCAACCGTCCATCCATCCGTCCATCTGTCCAACCGTCCATCCATCCATTCATTCACTTTTACTTTACAGAACAGCAGCTGTGTTTTCCAACAGCCTGTCACTGTAGACAGAAAAAAGACGAATATGTTTCTGCCAGAAAATCTGAAATTGGAAATTGGAAAATCAACTTTGGAAAAAAAAACTTTACTAGAAAAAAATAATTTTTTTTTGAGTTGTTTAAAATTTTCTAGAAGAAAACTGATTAATATCAGAAATATTGGAGAAAATAATGTGGAAATTTATAAGTTCCAAACGTTGAAAACATTTTGAACTCAGAAACTGAGTATGAACCGAAAATTAAAATCATCACATAAATGTTAGTTACTACTATGACACGTCTCTGAAATCTTCAAAACATTTTTGGCAGAAATTCCCCTACTGTTTTTCTTCCTCTCTAATACTCTGTTGCAGTTTTCAGCCAGTTTAATAAATTATTTAAAAGTGGATTTTGGTGCTATTGGCTCCCAGGAATCCTCGTTAGCCCATAACGGGCCCCTCGCTGCCAGTTCTGCATTGGCTCTGTGGCATTTTTCAAAAGCCGCTGTTGTTAGGGTTCCGGCCATATTTAAACAAAAACCTGCAGCCCAAACTGGCAGCTCTCCTGTGTGAAACAGAGAACCAGGAAGACGATGTCTGACCCAAAAGACGAGCTCTTCAAGCTGCTGCTCCTCCCCAGTGAGGAGGACGAGCCGGACGGCGATGGCGCCGCCTCGCCGATGAGCAACACGCGCCTGCAGGCCGCCATACGGGAGACCGGCTTCAAACTGCCAACCAAAACCCGGCGTCCGGCCGAACTGGGCCCGGTGCTCATCAACAACTGGGTCACAAGCAGACCGAGCTCGTCCAGGAACCTGAAAACGGCTTCTGGTCGTACAAGACGCGAGTAAGTAAGTACCTGCAGGAGCCCCGGGCCGCCGTGGGAGGAATGTGACCTAATCAAAGCCTTTTGGTTTCCAGAAGCTGCCAGGCGATGGATGACGGCGGCGACATCTACCCGACCGGCCGAATGACCAGGAGCTTCATCCTGAGCAAATCCATCCGGCAAGCCTTCAAGCTCTGACGCCTCAGGAAATAAAACTGCTTGGATCCAAACATTTCAGGCTGGTTGTGTCGAAACGTAGCAGAGAAGCTTCACAAATGTGAGGCTCGGGGGCCACAGGAGGCGGAGGAGGATGATGCAGATGGAGAATTATTTTCTTCAATTTTAGAACGAAGGTATGAACCGAAAATTAAAATCATCACATAAATGTTAGGTACTACGGCAGAGTGTTAGCAGCAGGCTAAGAAATGTTTTATTATAAATCATAAAATTACATGAAGAAAGTCAAAATAATATGAGAATAAAGTTATAAAATTATGGGAATAGTTGAGAATGAAGTAAAAATTGTAAAAGAAGCCATAAGTCTTAAAATTCTCCTATGAAGTAACATGAGAACAATGTCAAAAAGAAATAACAATAAAGTCATAAACTTTTGGAGAAAAAGTAAAACTACAAAACTAGTCAATAAAGTCAAAATGATGAGAATAAAGTCATAAAGTTATAAGAACTACGTCAAATGAAACAACACAAAGTAATTTCTTTAATTTCCTGGTAGATAAAACCACATTTATCTAATCTGCTTTAATTACATTATTAAAACTTGACTAAATACAGGAAGAGTTTTCCAATAGAGGATGACCTAAATCATGTTTTTATTTCTAAAAATTGATTAAATCTTCAGTTTTATTCAATCAAACCCAAAATAAATAAAGTTTAGTAACTACAATGATTTCCACATTCCTACAAAAACTTATTTTATTTGTTTAAAATATTTCATGGTTAGTTTATTGTTGGGCATGAATATCAAATTCTAAATAAACCTTTTGGATGGTATTTTATTTTTGACACCTGATGTAGCATAAACCCTCAGAAGAAAGCAAAAGTATTCATACCAGAGCCGGTGCCGCTGGTCCGGTTCTGATGTGTGTTCGCTCTCTGCCAGCTCGGATCCATCTCGTTAACCAGTCACACCTCCCAGAAGGCCGAGCTCTGTCCGCTCGCTGTTTGCCCGATAATTAGAGCCGCAGGCCCGGATGAAGCAGACTTTGTTTTTTTACAGCCTGGCTGTGAATATAAAGGTTCTGCTAGTGTCCCATTGAGCTGATCTGAATGGACCTAACAGAACCTGTCAGCTCCAGACACAACAGGAAGAAATTGAGTGGTCAACAGGAACTTTCCTGCATCTGATTCTTTAGACACATTCCTGCAGGAATTTACTCTTTCTTTGCCTGGTTTTCCCACTGAACCAAACCTCTTACAACAGGAAGTAAGATTAGTTACCATGGATACGCAGACGACTCTGAGCTTTACATCTGAGAACTGAAACAAAACTGAAGTTATTATCATTGGACCCAAAGAGGATCTAGAGTCAGAGCACAGATTCAGTTACTACAGCGAGAAACTAGAGATCAGGATGAAATCTGGGTTTAGCTGCAAAAATACTAAATATCACCAAATATTTTTATTCTAGATTCTAGTGCCAATATCTTAAAGTCAGCTTGTTTTAAGTCAATAATTCCTTAATACTGATTAAACATTTACTAGTTAAACAAGATATTTTCCTATATTATTGATCCTTTGCAGCTGGGCCACTTAATCTCTCTAAGCAACATGATGGATGTTGGAAGTGTCTGTCATGGCGCCTCTGTACTGAACAGAGCCACTGAAATTATAGAGCTTCCGACCGTGACGTCACTGCTCTAGGCGGAGGG
>CAEFZX010019623.1:0-100390 GCA_903066825.1 Alfaro cultratus | reverse complement strand
TATATATATATAACCTGTTTCTTGATGAGAGACTTAAAAAAATTATACTCCAAAGAGTGAATAGAGAGATCATTAAGTTAAGATCTTTTTTTAAATTATTTTCCCTATAGGTTGCTTGGTCTTTGCTAAAATGTAAAAACATAAATGTTCAAATTTGGCTTTGTTAAAATAGTTTTGCCAACCCCATTCAAAACTTTCCATTTCTAATAATCAACAAATTCAACAAACCAAGCATAAAGTTTGCATGAGGAATAAACAGAAACACTATCTCAGAGTAGTTAACATTAGTTAACATAAATTGTATCACAAAATCATATTGTGTACAATGTAAATGAGACAAATATCTTTATAAACGTGTTGCGTCTTGTTCTGGTTTTTCAGCAATTTGTGCTTGCTGATGATGCTTGTAGATTTCAAAGCCACTTTTTCTTTTTTGAGATGAGTCTTCATCCTTTATGTTTCGGTTCTATGATGCTCAAATGGTTGCTGTGGGCGACAGGAATGGGCAGCTGGAAAAACTAGCCAGAAAACTCAAAAATCGTCTGGCAGCATGCAGTTGGGGAATCTGCAGCTCTAATGGCGCCTTTACTGACGTCCAAGTTGGCCAGGGCCGTCTTCACTAATGCAGTCCACAAATACCGGCTTTTGAACTGGCTTTTTGAACTTGCTCAATGGCCTTTCTCCTTTTTAGCTCTGCTGAAGAAGCGGCTATAATCTCTGAGATGAATTTCATTTTTCAGACGGCTATATGGTCGGATGTTTCCTATACTTCAACTTCAATAAGCTCAGGTTCAGACAAATTCTCTGTTTTTCTTTGACTTGTTCACTTTGTATTTGTATGAACTTTGTTCACTGACTAGGATTTTTTTTGTTTATTATCCTATAAATTGACTCCAGCTATTGAATCAGTTTGGCTGTTCAGACTATTGATCATTGACGGACGTGTCTAAGGATTCTTTGAGTTGTGCCCAGACCAGCTCTAAATTTGCTTGTTCTTATTGGCAAAATGATCAAATTTTCAAGTCTTTCAACAGGTTTTCAACTGAACTGAGGTCTGGACTTTGACTAGGCCATTCATTGGTAGCTCAAACTCTAAGTTTTGGCGCATCATTGTCCAAAATGGTAGACCTCATGCCAATATTTCAAGATCTTTACACCATGTTACAGGTTTTCTTCCCATATCTGTTTGCTTCTGATTAACTCTGACAAGCTTCTCATCAGCTTCACATCCCCACAGCATGATATGTCCACCACCATGTTTCACTATGGGGTTACATGCTATATCAGTTTGTCGCCGTGCTGCAGTGTTTTCTATACTTTTGCAAACGGCAGGTTTGTGAAGGGGAAACCAAGAGTCGTTCACCCACCTGAGCTGCTTTGGGGGTCATGTGGGTGGATTGTTAGGAATCACACGAGTATCAAGATAACGAAATATAATTGTAAGTTGTGCCCTAAACAAGTTTTATATAGCTTTTTTCACATGTGAAGTCGGTAGCATCTTACCATCTCCTATGAATAGGAGGGCTGGATCAATATACCGTGAGCAATGTGAGACGTATTTTATCGCCCCCGCCCCCCAAAACCTCTGATAATTTCTTGCGTCTTAATTGATTGAGAGAGAACAAGAAAGGGGACGAAGAAGGGGCCCACCCAGGGTGCCAATCATGCAGGACCCGCCACTGCTCCAGAGTTACGATGGACCTCTCTCGGCTCTTCTCTGATTAAAGCTCCCTTTTACCAGCCTGACATCTTGGTAGGCGGTGCCACACTTTGTCCATTTTCAGGTGATATATGCTCTGCAAGGTGTTCAAAGCCGGAGACATTGTTTCACAAATATCCACAAGTTTGTCCAGCAACACAAGGTCCTAATTAAAGATTAAAAAAAATTTTCAATTTGTTTCATCATTTCTTTTTTTTGTCTCCCCAGTAGAAACAGCTCACCTGCTTTTAAACTTCCCACCTTCAAACCTTCAACTTTGGTTGATAGAAAGGTCGTTGCGAGGATCTTGACTCTAGAATTTGTCTGTGTGTGTGTGTGTGTGTGTGTGTGTGTGTGTGTGTGTGTGCGTGGTCATTATGCGGGCTCCTCTCTTGCTCCATGCCTGCAGTGCTCGCGTTAAACATGCCAATTAAATGAACTCAGACTAAAGCGGGGTTGTCCTGTCTGTGTACAGTACCAGCAGGAGTCCTTTGGAAGGCAGCAAGCCATCACTAACCCCGTTAACACCAGACCCTCCACACAGACCCGGGGGCCGCCGCCTGCTCTATAGGCCTGCGGAAATAACTGCTCCATTTAATGACAGGTTGAATAGTCCAAGGTTATTCCTTTCAAATGGTCAGACCTAAAGTGCATTTAAACTGATTTGCATGCCAAAGAGAGTACTTATGATTTCTAAAATAAATCTTTAGTGGAATGAATCTGGGAAAAGTAGTGGGTGTTACTCAGCAGTGGTGCGTTCGATAAGTATGTTGTGCTCAGGCTTTGAGGTATACCTCTACCTTACTGTGTTTTATGATCACAAAATATATTTTAGTCAACTTTCATCACATAACACTAATTCATCTGAAATGTCTGAAGACTTTTTAAAATCAGCTTATGCCATGGAATCATAATATATATTTGAAAAACAGAAAAACCAGGTGAGATTGGTAACCCAGTTTTGACCCACAGTCACTGGCCAAAGAAGGAGGACTGACTTACACAACTAAAGTACATTAATGTGTTGAACATTGGGGTTTTATTTGTTTTATATATTTATTTTGAACATGATAGCAGTATAAAATAACAGACATAAACAAGGAATGCAAAAGAAACATATTTTTTGTACCACAATAATCTTGACTGGCTTGAAAGGAGTAGGACGAGGTACCCCATAAACTCACACTATGTTTTCAGACGGACTGTCATTAAATTTAAAAAAAAAAAAAAGAAAAAAAAAAGGAAAATCCTGACAGGTTAACTAATTTTCCGCTTTTTGAAATGAATATGTGGATCACATGAGTTTACTTTGAGCGAAGCCTTTTGACTGCAGCTCTGGGTGGATGTTTAGGGTCACTGTCCTGGTGGAAGGGAAAGCCAATCTCAAGTCTTTTTTAACCCACAGCAAGTTTTCTTTCCCATAATTCCCTTATTATGATGCTGCCACCACCATAGGGATCATGACATTAGTTGCCAGTCAGTTTCTATTTTGAATGTCTCATAAACGGATGTGCAAAACTGTAATTTTATATCTATTTTTGGTGGATTAACAGCGTCCCAAATGGAGGAACAGACCCGGGTCACTACACATGCAAGAACCGGCACTGCATAGATCATCCTAAACCCGACGGACGGTCCATCAGTGAGCCATGATTTCTCCATTGGGAGTGAATAGGATACGTCTCTATTGCTGGGTTAAAAATAAATAAAAAATTCCTTGAATGTTGTAACACAATAAGCAATCAAGATCCCAAAGCCAGACATTTGACAGCTTAATGAGTTCAGGCTGCAATCACTTTAAGAAAAGCCCTGGTCCATTTTAACCCGCGCGCGCTCTGCTGAGTCCATTTAACTCACAGCAAAGACGCACATAACTACAGGTTGATAAAAACACAGGCTGGAGGTGAATGTAAATAGGTCCCGTACATTAGGACCTGTTGAGACTTGAGCTTTTTTTTTCTTTTTGTTCGGCGCCCGGGAGGAGGGGGGTGATATTTGCCCCCCTAATGAAATATGTCATTACGAGGAATTCATGTGACACAAAAGGGGCGACAGTCAAAAATTGCCCCACTGCTGTTCAGTAATTATATAGTTTGCCCTGGCAGCGCCTTCAGGCAGGTGGCTGGTCCATCATGCAAATGGCTTGGCTGTGCTGACATAATTAGCCACTGCGAGCAGCTTAAATTAACAATTAGCTAACATGCAATTCTGCGCACAACTCAATAGTTTTTCCTTTTTTTTTTTTTTTTTTTTTCTGCTGGTCGTCACTGTATGTAATTCCGGTGCCTGAATTGCACAGTAGGATATAGCCTATATTATTAAAAAAGAAAAAAAAAAAAAAAAAAAAAAAAAAAACTTGGTCAATTTTCTGGCTAAATGAACGGAAATCAACAGAATAAGGGGCTTATATCCTAATCCCCAAAGAGCGGCAGCATGGAAGCGCATTTATGTTAAACATTTGTCTCAAAAAAAAAAAAAAAAAAGCCTCAGGATGACAGACAGCTTAATACTGATGGAGTAATTCAGTGGTCCCATCGACAGAGCATGGGGGCCGCCACGCTCAGTGGTACCTGTGGTCAGGGTGTCTGATATGGATTATATACTGTATACAGTATATATATAATGAATCTGAATTCAAGACATCAGTAGAAAAACTTATTTATTCATGTCCTGTCCTGCCAGCTAAGTCAAATCGGTGGGACAAGTTCCCTTGCAGTGTCAGATCTGCTCTATAAAAAGCATAAAATGGGATATTATTCCTGTTGCACAGTAGATCTTACTTAATTAGAGGCACAACATGATATGACATCTGGTTCTAGTAGTACATTGGACAGGAAGGACGAAAGAAAGGAAGAAGGAAGGAAAGAACATTATTATTGTTTATATTGGCAGTAATAAGAAACAAATGTTACACATAATAGGTTTATTTATTTTTCTGATTGTTTATTCTTTTATATAGATTTTTATTCTTCCTGCTCTACTTGCCACATGCATCAGAAAACCATAACAAAGCTCTTCAAATTCTCTTTTTGGTAAATGTGTGCTACTCCAACAGCCCCCCCCCCCATCTGGCCACCCCTTTCAAAAGTTCCTAGCAGCGCCTCTGTTGATGGTCAAAAAAACTGTTGTGTAAGTGAGAATGAGTGGGACCCAGAGGGACCCAGAGGGACCACATGCTGAGCTGGAGCCAGCCACAAAGGTTCTGCTTTTCTAACCCCTCCACCGATCCCCCTTTACAGCCGACGGCCTAAACACCTCTGCCTCACTGCGCGGCCAATCACGGCCCACCCAGTCGCACATTATTCTCGCTGCCCTCCGCCATGACACAGGAACAAAGTGGATATTAAGCAACATTAAACCCGGGGATGGGAGTAATCAGGAAGCCGTTATTTCTTAATGAAGGAAAACACATGCGGAGCGATACACACAAAGTGATCAATAGAGGCGTCTGACAAAAGGGCGAATTGGAGAACTCCCCCCCTCGGCCCCTCTGCCCTAAAGAAGAGAAATGCAAATCAATTTGAGTCGTTGTTTGCTCTGAAACCCATTCAGTCTATTTACATTAATTACATGTTCATTAAAAGTAATTCGTGTGGGCTACGCAGCGATAACAGTTGCCTCACTCCTGGTACTTTTCTGATCAGTCCTGGACAAGACACTGGCTGGTGTCCAGCTCTTCTGACAGTTCACTTTAAGGTTTTCATGAATAAAACACAAACAGGTGTGACAGGTGATCAGGGAGTGAGGCAAACTGAAACAAGCAAAGGAACAGAGTGGGGACATAAAACCTTTAACATGTAAGCACGACAATAAGAGAAAGAGACACAAGATGAAACAAGTAAATAGCTTAGAAACATAAACCCAAACGGATCAACTAAGTGTCGGTAAACAGTGATACTTTCGGTTCTGTTTTGGAGAAGCCAACGGGTTCTGTACATCTCATGTTCTCAGGAAATTTTATTGGAAACGCTGAGCAAACAGGCTCTGAAATGTAAAAATGTTGACATAATCATAGTTATTGTGGTTATAACCTGAGCTATGAGGAGTATGTATATTACATTAACGTTAGTTTGATAATCGGGCCTTGGAGATTGGTTTATTTCCTCAGAGATCTGCAGACAAGATTGAAATAATTTGTCTAAAAATAAAACATATGAACCAGTTTTCAGAAGGCAATGTTTCAAGACATCGGCAAATTGATCTGATTAGGTCCGAGTCCATTACCCTGTCAGTGTTTCTTGAATTCTGTGTATTTTTATCCACATCTAGTCTAACAGGGCACTTTAAAAACAGTGAGTATGTAAAGAAGTTCTGCACCTTCAACTCACTGACCTGTATGCGTTGTTTTGGAAAACATAAAGTAGTGACTCCTACCTACTTGTGGTTATGCATCATCAGTCGAGTTCAAATATCCTTTTTAGAAATAAAACTAAGTGGCTCAAAACTCCAGGTGAAGCATGTATAAAATTCTGAAAAGTGAAAGAAGCATTTACAGATATATAAAAGCAATTTATTGGCTGGTGATACTATTGGACTTGTCACTGTACTCTTGTTTAATTGATTTAGAAATGGTCAAATACTTATTTGAGGTCATAAGCAGATATTTCTTTGATCATGTGGAGACACACAAGCGCAAAGATGTGTCGTTAGCATAAGGAGGGTAATAAATGTTGCGATAGTCTATAATGTTAACACAGATGAGAGCGTGGATACAGAAGTAAAGTGGTCCGAGAGTTGAGCCTTGTGGATCCCCAGATCTGATCTCCGTTTGCTTAAACATCTTTCACTTTCCTTTTTCCGTCTATCAATTTGTAAAGTCACAAAAACACTAAACATGTTTAGATGCTCTAAAATGATCTAATTTGAAACAATGCAGATACACTTTAAAAAGGTTTTACCAGTCCGACCTGATAAATTAGCTCTTAATTAAACCGGGTTTTGGTTTGAAATAATGAATTTTAGCCAAGCTCTTCTCCCATGTCCATGTGCCAGGTCAGCTATTTTCTGGCAGCATATTTAACATCGTTTGACATAAAAAGCACTGTTTGCAGTAAATGTTACCCACATTAACTCAGACTGCCTACTTGCCACAAGAACAAAAATGATCTGTTGTTTAACAAAGTGCTGTTAAAATGTCATGCTTCACCCTCCCAGTCCCTTTGCTATCTTATCTCTCTCTCTCTATTTTTTTTTTTTTTTTTTTTTTTTTTTTACAAAACCAGAGTTGCTTTTACCAAAGGCCCACAACCTCTTGTTGGTTGCTATAGCATTTTCAAGCACCATTCTCCCAGTTCCCAGCCCCCACATAGAACCTGCTCTGCACACTTGTAATAAATTATCTTCAAGTGAAAACTACTAAAAACGAGCTGCAGGACCAAAGCTGGACGGAACCACTTTACTGAATCACACCTCATATACATTTTAATTTTTCCTTTTTGTGTGTGTGTGTGTGTGTGTGTGTGTGTGTGTGCGACTTGAACCCTGGAGGCTTTTTTTAAACAGTCTGGGTCTGGCAGAGCTGACGGTTTGAACCTCGCCAACTCCACTGACCCCACTGTTATCGCAGCTCTTATCCGCCTAGTGATGGTTGTTGTTATGCAATCGCAGACATAATCTGTAGGCGGCTGGATGCATCTCCTGCGCTGCGTCCTGCTCGCCTTACAGCTTTCGAGTGCAAACATATGGGGCTGGGGATGCAGATCAGAAGAGGGTTGATTTAGTGATTAATTAAACATGCTCCAAATAAGAAATGCTCCACCACCCTCCTCAAGCCACCCTCCCCCCCCCACACACACACACCTCCCAGCCACAAAAACGCAAATGTTCATAATGCCACCAAGTTCAGCGGCAAACAAGTGGGAATCTGAATCAGCCTCTTTACTCCATGAGCCCCATCTTTGCCAAATTGAATGCAGATTGAAAATAATTTTTCTGCTCTTGACTCCAGCTATTCATGACTCTGAATTGGTTTTGCCACTGTCATATTGCCACACAAACGTAAATAAAAGGATTTAAGCAGCGAGCAAGTCCTTTAAACTTCTCTGCGGCTGTTATTTGAAGTGTGGAAGGAGAACTGAGGAGGGGAGAGGGGGGAAATCGCTCTCAAATTCCTTCAAATAGACTGTAAATGGATTTAAATAGTGGAGGAAAAAAACGACAGAGTTCCTGTGCAGAATAAAATATTGGCTTACACGCACACACACACACACACACACACACACAAAAACAACAGCACTGCTACACAGCAGCTTTTTGATTTTATTTCCCATTTTTATGCTTAACGTGTTATACGTACAAATCAATGTCAGCAGCTAACTCCCTCTGTGCTCTCGTGGTTTTCCAGTGCAGGACCAGTGCCTGCTGTGTTTTGGCAGGAAATCAATACGAGGGAAAATCTGTTCTAATCATCTGTACATTTACCATCACAATCAACAATCAAAGCTAAGTCCTGGATCTTTATTTGTAGGCCTGAACTGAACAATTTTCCCACTGTGAAAGGCAAGCTAAATTAGAACCCTTGGTTCCCGTTAGTAGCTCTTAATGGCTCTGATTTGTGAACTGCTAAATGAGGTTATGTAAATTGATCCTGAATGTAGGCAGGGGCCCCCAGGTGACAGGTGCAGCTGAAGGTGGGGGCTGGGATGCCGACGTGAAGCGGGAAGGGGGGAGCGGTATATGTTCTGATTTGCTTGTGGGGACAGGTTTGCAGACTGAGGTAAGATGGATTATCCTGGAACTTTGGGGAAAAGAAAATATCCGCATCCTTTGAAATATGCTGCACACTTTTTTTTTTTTTAATGTCGCACTTAAGATTCGGAAGGATTTATTCATAGAAACCGTAACAGTGGTGGAAAGAGCTGTTGCTTAAGAACCACTGAAGTACATACCCCCCCTTTCACTTTATATTTCCTAACTGTGCCTCATAATTGATAATGTTTCAGACATTATTAAGACACAAACATATTTATTAAACCCTACACAACTTAATGCAGTTGAACAGAAACAAAGTGCAAGTGCAAACTTGATCTGGATGTAATATATGTTTGACGAATGTATTTGTACACAAATCTTTCTGTTAGGCTTAAATAGAAAGAAGCAAAATACAGTTACATATACAAAACATATTTATTATGAAACTTTTTGTTTGTTTACCTAAATCTTGCAATGCCTTGCAAAAGTTTTCACATGATTTAAACATTTATTTGCAGTGAAGTCAAAACATTCCGTGTACGTTTTGGCGATTTTATGCAATAAACCAACATGAAGTACCGCAACCGCAGAAGAAAGTCTGATGAAGACTAAGCCGACTTTAGACTGCGATGGAGGATCACCTTCCAGAAGATCAACAACACCAAACAAACAGCCAGAGTTACTCTGGGATGGTGATACCATGTTGTAGGTCAAAGTGGTCCAGTCAAAGTCCAGACCTAATTCCAAATGAAAATGAGTTGCAAGACTTGAACATTGCTGTCCAGAGCCCTCTTCATTACGCGACTGAGCTGTTTTGCAAAAAGGAGTGGGAAAAAGTTTTAGCTTCTAAACGTACAAAGCTGAAAGACTCATAACCCAAAAACTTGTAGCTGAGGCAAATGCTGCTCTAGAAAGGATCAACTCAGGAAATCTATCAGTAAACTGGATCCAGGATGTGTTAACGCTGTACCTAAAAGGAAAGACATCACCAATGCACTGGGGATCCTATCCCCATATCTTGCAGTTATTAAGTCAGCCTTTGACTTCTCCTACAGGTATTCTAGACTCAAATGTGGGGCAAACTTTCTGATAGTTGAGGTTCATCTGAGACTGGATCATGCTAACAAAGTTCAGTCAAAGTCTGAATAAATAACCTTGTTGAAGTATTATAAGGTGAGAAAAGTGGATAAATGAATGCATGCAAACCCCAGTGAACTAAAGCAATGTATCACTGGACCAGAATGGTTCTATAAAAGTAAGAGAGATTGGTAAAAATTATACAAAAATATAAAATAAAATACTTCCAAGAAAGGATCCTTGAAGTGGTTCGGCAAACCACTGAGTCGTGTTTTTTTTTTCTCCATGACTGAATGGTCATTAAAACTTTCTTTTCTCATTGCTCTCATTCATTTAGGAAACATACAGAATGATGAAACCACTTTATAAGATGAATTTAACAGTTTAAATGTTCAGTGCTGCAAACTAATTCAAACTATTGCAAACTAAATAAGATCCGATCTAATATATTGCCAGTTAAAAACTTTAATTAGAAAAAGATTTGATGTGTTAATTTAATCTGAAACCAATACACATCATAATCGAACCGAACCTTATTACACTTTGGTTTTAAAATTAATACCTTAAATGTAACATATTTCAATACTTTGCTTTTGGGGCAGCTATAAAACTAGTGCCACTCCTCATGGCTGCTCCCTTTTTGTTTTGTTTTTGCTTGTTTACCTTCTTGCATTTACAGCTATCTCATGCATGGTGGTGCATGTCTGGTGCTTGGCAGACAGCCATGACTCCGATGGGTCTCTATAGTTCTGACTGAAGATGTAATAACAAGGAAACTATCAACATAGAGCCTCTCAGGGAAAGACTGCTGAGTGATTGGAGCACTCTGAGTCACTGCACTTCACTGCAGCCATTTAGGCTCCGCTGAGTACCATCTCAGCTGCATGGAGGACAACATTCGCAGACTGAAACATGTCATATGACAACTTGGTCATTCCTCACTTAAAACACTGAACCTGGGCAGTGGAGGAATGTCATTCGTAGTAGATTGGCACGAAAGACGCTTTTGGAAACGTCTTTCCAAAATGCAGTTTTTCTCCTTAGTTTTAGTTGCTTTGAAGCTACCAGGATCTTTGGTTTTTATTGTTTGAATATTTGGAGGATTGATTGCATGAATAGTTTAGACATACTTTGAAATTCCCATTTGTGTCAAGCTCAAGGCCCGAGGGCCAAATCCAGCCCGCCATATCTATTTTTCCGGCCCTCAGGACTCCAGAGGGCCACATAAACACAACTTTAAGAGAACAGTTGTGTCCTTATTTCATCAGTCAAATCAAATTAGTTTTTATTTGTACATTGCCAAATTACATCAATGTAAAAATATATTAAATATTTTTTAATTTAACAAGTACTCATCAAATGCAGAGACAGATGCAATGTTTTAATAGCTCGTTTTATCAATACCTCTTTGAGGACATCCGTGACTGAGCTAAGCTTAAATCCAGTATCATTTTTCATCAATTTTCTATTACTTCCACAACTTGTGTAGGCTTATCACATGAAATGTCGAGGAAGTTGTGGTGGTAATGTGTCAAAAAGTGGAAAAGCTCAAGAGATGTCAATACTTTTCCACAGCACTGCAAGAAAAGAAAAGAAAAAAATTACAAAGCCAAACCATCTGGAAATAGTTCAAGTTCAAGATCTCTTAAACTGACCCACGTGTGAACGCGAGCCAGAGTTAAACTAAAGCGCCGGATTTTCCTCCACCTGGTTGGAAAGGCAGCAGGAATAAAAGCAGGTTAATAACATTATGGGGATCTTCAGCACTTTTTTCATATAATTGACTCTCTTGACAGTCAGAAGTGGTTTAAAGCAATCACCTGCCTACCAACTATTAGAGCTAACTTTCAGCAGAGGCTCTACCGCAGCACCGAGAGTGGCGTTTTCCTCATCACATTAACTCATTTAGTTTAGGTTAAATGGGTTTGCCTCAGTTTCATTTTAAAACACTGGAGAATCTGTTGTTTCTGGCTTTACTTATAGTGCTGTTAGACCTACCAAAAAAATTTGCTAAAGTTTTAAAACCCCTCTATAATTTCTCTTTTCTTTTGGTGTTACATATAGCTCAGAAATAGGTTGCTGTTTGGAGGATTTTTTTTAACCACTATTTGAATCCTGATTTTCGAAACTGGATCTTGCATTCATTTCCTGATTAGTAATAATGTCTGTTTATGCAATGTGCTGCAAAGTTTCAAACTCTGTACTCTATACAGGTCAAGAGTTCAAACTGTAAATTATTTGTAGTTAGCAAAATAATAACCAACATTCATAACATTGTATGCCTGCAATTCATAAAGAACATTCTTTCACTGCAAACATGTCCCTTTGAGAAAACGCTGTCTCACACATTTAGTGGAAGCACTTTTAAAATGAATGAATTTAAACAACTGGATGAAGATTTAGAAGTGATAGAACTCCCCGTACAAACACCTGGACAGTAAAATAGTCAGACTCATCCTCCTCTAAGTAAAACAAGACAAAAGCTTCCTGCTGTAATCCGCTTGTCTCCCTATATGCTGCTCATCCTCCATCCCGTCTGTCTTTTCCTGGGCTTCATGCTCTGTCAGCATCATCTGCCATGTGGTGGGGCAGTCGGGCTCTTAGCAGACCTTCTCACTTTGCTGCAAACCAAATTTTGTGCTATTTTTTTTTTTTTAAAGATTGTTCAGATAACTGAAGGGGTTGCTTAGCTTTCTAAATGACGCCTTAGGTCTATATTTTGGCATCGCAGTCAAATCATTTCACTAATCAGAACTTAGTAAATGAAGTTAGATGTAAGCCTCATGCTGGCACAAAACTTGTTCAAAATCTGTGGTGGAATGAAATCCCAAGGGTGTTCCTCAAGGATGAGTATTTGGTCCTTCATGTCTTAGCAGAATATATATATACAGTATATATCCATCCATCCATTTTCTTTACACCCTTATCCCTATTGAGGTCTGGAGGTGCTGGTGCCTATCTCCAGCTACTTTCAGGGCGAGACCTGGACAGGTCGCCAGTCTGTCGCAGGGCAACACAGAGACAAACAGGACAAACAACCAGGCACACACACTCACACCTAGGGAGAATTTAGAAAGACCAATTAACCTGACAGTCAGGTTTTTGGACTGTGGGAGGAAGTCGGAGTACCCGGAGAGAACTCACGCATGCACAAGGAGAACATGTAAACTGCCGAGAATCGAACCCAGGACCTTCTCGCTGCAAGGCAACAGTGCTACCAACTGCGCCACTGTGCAGCCCCTATTTGTCTTATAATCTTATCTAATTTAGTATCCTATATTTGTATATGTATATATATATATATATATATATATATATAAGTATATATATATATAAAAAAAATTTGTGAACTTACTAAATGGACGCTCCGGGATTAATGCTCAGATTCAAAGGGTGGCACCAATGATGCATATTTTAAAAAAATTAACTGAGGGTAGATTTACAATCCATTTGGATAAATTGTTTCTCAGGAACCAGAGGATGGGGAAAAAAGCTGCATTAGAATCCTGGCAAGAAATTACTTCATTTTTGTTTAGATTTTCTTTTCTTTTTTTCCCCTCCTCTGCCTGGACAGTTGAGAAACACTTTCTACGAAAAATGAATCAGTTTACAAAAATGTTGAGCTCTCAGTGACAGGCAGAGGATTAACTAACCTAGAAGTAATATAGATATTACTTTTAGGTTAGTTAAAAGTAGCCTAAAAGTTAAATAAATGCATATGTTTTGGAGCGGTCCAATAGCCACAGGAAATACTTGAGCTATGTTTAGCCCTACTTCCTCCTGCACAGTGCCCATCACTCTGGCTCACTCCTTTTTGGCAAGACAAATCGGCGGCACCAAAAAATTGTTTGGTGCATAACAGACAGACGAATAATTTTTAAATTGTTGAGTGCTTGTGCTGCCCCTATTTTTGTGCTGCCCTGGGCATTGAGCCATATTACCCATTTGAAAAGAATCTCAGTGCCACATTTCCCCACAGAGTTCTGAAAACCAAAACCAAATTTATTGTATTGCTTATACAGCTCATGCAAAACAGTACGTTTAGCCTTTTGTTCAGCTGTTTGAGAAATTAGGATTTTTCTGCAACGCTTCACTTTTCAACACAACAGCAAATCAGTTGAGCAACTTGCTGATACGAGATTCACATTGTTCTGCAAGTTCACGCTAAATCAAATTCAAGAGCTTAATTTTTGCTCTGATATATTCTTTCTGTGCATTTCTTTGTAAAACATTGGGCCATGCTGAGTATAGAAATTGTATTATTTAAAATGTAGTTGCTGTGGTAGATGCTTTGGATGTCACACTGTTTTTAACTGCAAGAAAGAAAACCGCACATTAAGTACTGCAAGCAGGAATCTATACTTTACAAGTGAAAGAAGGTTCACGTTTGATTCAAAGTTATTAAATTCATCTTAAACCCATACTAATTATGTACTTAAAGTACTATATCAGCTATATGTTGAAACATCTGTAATGTAGAAATTATTTTCAAAGAGGAGTACTACTTGTGACTAAAAAGTACTGGTATTTCAAGTGGGACATAATGACATAAATATTACTATTCGCTCTATTTATAACCAGATAAGATCATGGGGTGAAAGCCCACGCCTGCAAAATGTCTACAATTAGATTTGAAATGTTAAAAATAACTAAAACGTATCATTTTATTCTTTAGGCTGCAGACACACCTTAAGTACCACATCTAGGAAACAGAAAATTCAGCTCTTGATTCTGCAGCTAGGCAAATTAAACATTTTCTTTTTCTTTTCTTTTTTTTTTTCTTAATTTCAGAGCTCCTTGCTGTGTGGGAACATTTAGCAACTGCTCAGCATGTCAAACCATGTCAAGTGTTACAGTTCCTTTCCTGTTTTGGGGTGAAAAAATATCACCCTGCAAATGAATTAACCGAAAAAGGGCTTATCGTCAGACCCCTTCCTGAAATGATTAACCCTTCTAAAAGAGCATTATTGAGTTTTGAGTGCATGTGCTATGCCGTCTCTTTGCCTGTAATTGTTCTTTTTCTGTTGTTTCCTTCATCAGTCTCTCTCTCTCTCCCCATTATATGAAAAGAAGGGAAAAATGTCTGAATAGAGGAGGGAGATTTTCCCACAGTCACTCAACTCAGAGAAATACACCATTGTGGCCAGGTTCCCATCCCACTGCCCTGCTGCTCAGTCCACCGATGTCAGAGGCACAATGTTCTTATAATTAAGTGCTCATTCTTTAGCCTGTTTGAAAAGTATGTGATGGAGAATATAGTCAAATGCAGCTACAAGAATTCCCCGCAGACAAATAGCCAAGTACTGCGGATGTAATTGTGAGTGAAGGACATAAACAGCAGTTTCTTCAGGAAAATTAAAACAGTACATAAAATTCTTTGAGCGAGAAGGGAGCACCAAGAGGACAAAATCTTAAATCCTTTCCTGTGGCAGCAGAATAAATATATGGATCTATCTATCTTTAAATATATTTAAAGAAAACACCTGCATACAACACCATCTTTCTCTAATAGTGCTACTCCATGGGTCTAATAACGTACTTATATGATTTCTTTTAAATGAAACAGCAGATTAACATTTTTTTAAATTGATATCCAGATTTTACCATAGTCTCACTACATAAACTGAAATGCACTTAAAATTTTATGCAATTTATACATATGCATTCATTTATATGTGTATGTCATTTCAATCAAAACTATAGCCATTACTAAGAATTGACACATTTACTCTTTTTTTAATGTTAATAATGTGACTTAATTAGTAGACTTTTGTTAGTCTGTTTGCACCTTCAGCCAGTAGACACCTTCCTTTTGGCCAAATATAAAGGTTTTAGTGTCAGAAATATTGATGTTTTCCCAAACTTTAGAAGATAATTCAAAAGTAGAAGAATAAGTGAAAAAAACATATAAAATGCAAAACACTGATGAATGCAGAATATTTCCTTTGCAAAAAAGTCGGCTTTGCATAGTTTTTTTTAATCTATTCTATATGACATTTCAAATTAGGTTCAAAATGAGAAACACCCACAGCTTCACTTTGTGTTTATTACCACAAATCCATTTGTTAGCATGCTAATCAAATCATTCCTCTTTCATTTTTTCAAAAAATATTACACTTTTTATCATTAAAATAATGTAATTATTTGTTAGATAAATAGTTACATTTTGAGTTCAACTATTTGTCCAACTATTATTTTTGCACAAGGATTTAAATGTAATCTTCTGAACAAAATGCCAGCAGTAAATAAATTACTTTCAACTTTTCTAGTTACTGCAAAAATTTAATAAAAATATAAATGAAAAAGATTCTGTTTCAACATGGAACTTTGTGGAACTCCACATTTAATGCTTGCCTGTGTAGTAGTTAATCTGTTATAGCACTTCTAAGTGCTGAAACATTTTTTTTTTTCATGTTTTGTTTATGTCAACCACTATCAGAAGTAGGAAGCATTTAGGAAAGCACAAACTCAAATAAAATATAACTATTAAAATAGACATAAATAAGGAAGTCAAGATGCGAATCAATGTTTTTGCGACAGAATATGTGCATCTTTTTTTTAACAGGAACACCAAGAATGAGCCTAAATTGTCATCACTAGCATCATTCTACAATATTGTGTGTTCAATTAAATCTAAAGATTCTCCTGCTTTTCACATGAGGGACGTTTAGCAGAAACATCATAGAGACTTATGATTACATGCAGTTTAAATAAGCAACAACTTGCAGGATTTACACATATTTTGCACTGGGGAGAGTGAGAATATCCTATTGCTTAAATTTAAAAGTCATCATCCTTTTTTGCAGTGCAGTTTGCGAAGGGTTTTTGAAAAGAAAATTTTGAATGCCTTATTTATTACGTCATTGACTTCAATTCATCTCGGCATAAATGAAATACAACACATGATGCTGTTTATTTCCATTTATCCCAAAAATTACAACTTCGAAAAATCCTTTTATCACAAGCGTTCGTGCTTTCCCAGCTGTGGAGCTCTGACCACCGGGGCCATTCAGTACGTCGTCATCAGTCACGTGACCAGATTCACGGTCTTCCAACCAATCAGCGCGTAGTACTTTGAGGTCCTTGAACAGCAATGGCGGAAACAACAAAGCTAAGTGGAAATGACGCTCCTCCCAAAGAACCTACTGAAATGTCCAGTTACAGGGAGTGCGTGGATGTGATGCTGAGGCTCCTTTCAGACTTTGGAAAACAGGTTGGTTAACAAGGTTTAAGTTGAATTCACTCCGAAAATTGGGCCTCTCAGTCTGGGTCGTTAGTTAGCCTCATGCTAATACTTTTAGCATTTACGCTAGCTTCGGCTAGCTCCCCGTTCATTCATTGTTTTGATGCTGTTGGACTGTTTTGCTTGGTTCTCCGACAGATTTTAATACTTGTAACTCCTTAGAGTTACAAGTATTAACTCTAATACTTGTTAACTAGTATTAGAGTTAACAAGTATTAGAGTTGTTAACTCTAATACTTGTTAAATTGTGTCACTTAGTTTTGCTTTCTTCTTGGACTAACCATTAATTAATGTGGTCTCATGTGCAATAGAAATGCTTGATATTAGTTTTTGAGTGGACAGAATAACGTTACTTAGCACTGAAATCCTGTAACATCTAACATGAATCTGGTCACTTTTATTTTGAAATATTTACAGCTTTTTATTATTTAAACAGATGTAAATACGAAGAAGTTGTCTCATATATGTTCTCTTTAGATACTTTAAATAACCAGTCATATTTTAGTTATGCTTCAGATTAAGTTAAATAACCATAAGAATGAACAAAGGCACACCCTTCATGGATTAGGAGAAAAATATTAAAAGTTTCTACTGTGTAATTCAATACTCATCATTGCATTGCAAACAAGCTTGTTTATAAAAGGAAATTAACATGACAGATAAACTAATTTTTACATTACATAAACAATTTTTTCTTAAACCTTTAGTATTCATTTAGTAAAAATAGGAGAAAACTTTTTTTGAGCTAATAATATACTGTTGCCCAGAGAGACCAGTATTACTTTCCAGTGAAGTAAAAAGAAAAAGTCCCTCCAACTGGGTCTAGGGTATTTACATTTCTTTAGCCACTATTTATTTGTAACTGATTAATGTACAAAATGTCTCGTTATTACTAATAATTTACATTTTTGTTTATTGAATTTTCTTGTCCTTTGTTAAATAGGTTCATTTTAATTAAGTTGCACCAATTAGCCAAACTTTGGAACTGGCTGATTTTTACCTTGAAAATCAGGTAAAATCCAGACAAATTTTATTTGTTCTCTGCATTAAAACGAAGACCTTCCACTATTTTTGTGTTGTAAAAACATCAACATACTGTTCTGAATTTAATAAGAACTTAAATAGGAGAAATGGGGACTATCTCCTGAATTCTTAACTTATTTAGATAAATCAAAACCACTAAATGCACATCATTTATGTTTTATAGTCTTTAATAATAAAGCAGAACCGGTCCGAATTGGAATAAATGAAAATATGAGAATGGTATCAGCCAGGAAAAGTCAGTACAGTACAGTCCTACAATCTGCATGCTATCATCTCTACTTCAGACCTATTTAAATATTCTATATTCCTATGTTAAGTTAAATTTAGGTATCATTTGTTTTCAGATGAATCTCCGATTAGGAGATACTGCTTTGAGAATAGAAGTCAACCCTGGCGCTGTAAATCTGTCGTCATCTTCAGAAGCTCTTCTTCACGACTGTTTGCAGGAGCATATTACTAAATTACAGGTAAAATGGATGCGTGTTTGCTAGTTTATGTAATAGCATCAGTGGATAAATTGTATCATTTGACTGTCTGGTGGTTGAAAGGGTTTACACAAATGGATTCACTACAAAAACACAAAATATTACCAAGTATTTTTTATTGTTGTCCAATTTTTAGTGCAAATATTTTAGAGCACTTGAAATAAGACAAAACTAACTTACCAAAGAATCAATAATTCTTTAATATTAATAAACAAAAACATTACTTTGACAGGCAAATTATTTCACTTATAACATGGAGAAATATTTTGTTATACGTGAACTAATCTGCCAGTGCAACTAGTACTTTTTTTATTATTATTATTAAGGAAGTATTTATTTATAACAAGCTCCAATTTTCTGCTAAAAAAGTTATTTGTAAGTCAGTTTTGTCCTATTTCAAGTGCACTAAGATACTGGCACTAAAACCAGACAAAAAAATACTCAGTAAGATTTGTTTTTTGTATTTCAATTGATAAACATAATATGATTATTTGCAATAATGAAGAGCTATTGCAGTATGTATCATGAGATGCTTTTCTCTGTATTATAATACAGAAAAATCTGGTAATATTTGTAACTCCTGTTTATTTCTAATTGGATAGTGTGTTATCGCTCTGTTACTTGCAGGCTGTTTCAGAAAGCCTGAGGTCACTCATGGAGACTGAGGGTGTTGCTTCTGTGAAGGAAAGCACGTCGGACAAATCTGTCGCGTCACCCTCGCCCAAGGAGCAGACAGCTGCGTCGTCAGAGCTCCGCCGGCCCAGCTCCGAGGCTGCGGAGAGCAAGACTGATGACGTCATGGTCCAGATCCGAGCCGGAAAGTCAGAGGTTGGTCCGCGTCGACGCCGGATCCGTCAGCTGTTCTGGCGGTGACATTTTGGAGCCCTTCACACTCTTGTCAAGCCAAATGAATAATCATAAGTAATTGCTCCCGAGGATGTGAGCATGACGTGCGGCGAGCGCTCGATGGGGACCTGATAGACTGGGTTTCGACAGAGAATGAGGGGCGCTTTAGTGCTGTGCTGGGGTAGAACAGACCACATTGCTAGAGGGTTTTGAGAGAGGGCCAGGTCCTTGATGGATTATGAAGTGGATGCTCATTACTCTGAGATTGCATGTGGATGAAGGACAAGAGGCGGCATTCTGTTGTGCATTTATTTTGGTAGCCAAGCAAACCATATTCATATTCCAGCATGTAATGATTGAAGCAATCTAACTTTTTTTTCTTTTTTGCTGCCTGAATTTAATGTCTTACGCTGCATTTCTCATTCTATGTAATACAAATCACCACATCACCCTGTTGCATGACATTAACTAGAACAAAAAAAAAGAGAAACATTGCATTCTTCAAACCGATCAGTAGCTCATCAATCTATTGTGTCCTATTATCTTTGTTGTGTCTCCAGATTGAGCGGAGAATATCTGCATTTATGGAACGCAAGCAGATGGAGATCAATGAAAACAATGTGCGCGAGTTTTGCAACGTGATCGACTGCAATCAGGGTGAGAACGGAGGAGAGGTTGGGGATGTGGAGGGGGGAGGAGAGGGATAAAAGGGGCTGGGGAGGGCGGGGGGCAGGGTGGAGAGGGAGCCTGCACACAGATTGCCAATGTTTGGGAGAGAGCTGATTTCCACAGGCGAGAGGTCAGGCTGAACTGCTCCAAGAGGGGGCCTGAAGTAGCTAACACGCTCGGCCTTAAAAATGCAACCCGTTCTGTGCAGAAAAACATGAGACGGGGGGACCTGCTTGAAATTCAAAGCCCGTCTGAGACACCAGTAACACAAAATCACGAGAAGCTGCAGTTCATGTGTGTGATGGGTGCTATTTTTTTTTCTCTCACACAAGACATTTAATTAAAATGAGAAAACCTAAATGCTATTTTTGTGGAATTTTATTTGTTGTAGAAAACAGCTGTGCGAGGACAGATGCAGTCTTTACGCCATACCCGGGTTTTAAAAGCCACGTAAAAGGTAAGAACAGCGAACGATCAGCTGCCGTCACGGAACATCTATACATACATGATTCTACATTACTAACAATGAAAAAGTGAAAGTTAAATCCAACCAGCTGGCTAAACATATCGCTTGCATGCAGAGTGTTGCATGCATGTTTATTGATTTATGGCAACCTACCAAATATTGCATTCAGTCTGTTGTTTGCGGTGTTGCACGCACTTATATGTGACCACAATCGGGATTGATGTTGTTCGCCTCACTCCTACTACTCCTGAGTTACAGCCTTTGTTTATGTTCCTATGGCTGGGCAGTCACACGAGTAGTAAACACTTACGGGCCCCAGACTCGTAGCGCCGGGGGCCAAGGAGATGCTGGGGAGCCTCAGAAAGGGCCAACAACTCGAGACTGTGGAAATGCAGCCATAGAGGAGCGGCTTCAAAACATCGAGGCTCATCTCAAACTCCCATCGGGTGAGAAAACCATAAGAAACCTTTGATAATGTTTCAGATTTTGATATAAAATGACGGAAACGTGCAAGTTTAAAAAAGTAAGATGAAAAAAAGTATCTTACATAAAATGTAAAGAAATGGATAATGATTTATTTTTTTTATTAACCATTCAAATATATTCCTTTCTCATTTTGCTCTTTGAAACCATTACAAGAAATCCCAAGCATATAAATCTATTCATGATGTGTTTTACTGTTGTTCTTTTTTCCAGTGGGGCCAGTCCCTTTGAATGTTTACCAGAGGCTTAAGAAGATGGAGGATCGCATCCTAGAGTTAGAAGGACTCTCTCCTGAGTACTTTCAGTCCACTGTGAGTCCTTGGGATGTATAATAGATATGAGACTTTTCCAATTTATCGGTACTATTATTACACATACAATAAAGCTATATTGCTGGAGTAGAGCGACGTGAGCTAGTAAATGGATAGAATCTAGTTAAAAAATAAACTTTTTTCTAAAGTTTGTAGAGAAAATAAACATTCAGTCCCATCTGTATCTGTTGGACACAAACGCCAATGCATCTTTTGTGGGAGTTTATATGATGAACTATTTTTTATGGATTCCACAAGTCTGTCCTACATTGAAGAGAAACTTAAAAAATTTTCTGTTTTCACCTTGCCTCAAGCCATGTAGGGAGTTGAAAGCAAACATCTAAAATGGACTGGCCCAGTCAAAGTCCAGACCCAAATCCAACTTTGAATCTTGACAATTCTCCATCCTGTCCAGACCTTGTATTGACTCAGGGGGGCTGAATATAAACGTCTAACACACATCGTTCTCCGTCTGCTTCAGAATTTGGCTCTACTCTGTGTTGGTCAGTTACAGAAAATCCCAATAAAATTCACTCAAACTTGTGGCTGCAAGGTGACAAAATGTGGGAAAAAAAAGTTTCTAAGAGGGTATGAATACTTTTGCCGGAGGTGTAAATGTCAGGGAAAGCTGCTAGTGACCTACTTGCCCACTTAGCTGCACCGTTTAAATCGCAGGCAACACATTCAGATTTACCTTCCAGCATCCACTCAGCGTTCCCAACACTTAACCGTCCTCTTTTCGGAGCCCAGGTGTCTATACCATTTCATGCAATTAGCACAGCTTGTAGTGTCACATCTTGTGTCTGAGCTGAGGGTCTTTGCAATAGATCATCATAGTGTCACTATATATGTGGATATTGCTGCGATTTTCACCTCATTTATTTGAGCCCATTTAGGCCACTTCAGTCTCTGCTATTGTCAAGCGACAGTCATGCGCCTCCTCTGATTTAAATAGTCATTTCACCTCCGAGGCATGCTCACTAACCTAAAGTGATGTCTCTTTGCACCAACTTTTACTTCATGTCGTTGTTTACCTTGACTGTGGTAAAGAAAAGCTAAGAGATTCAGCTAATGTCTGTGCTGGACATTTAGATTTGAAACTGACTCACCTGCCTTTCTTTTTTGTGTTTGAATGGAAAATGACAGCATATGCTAAAGTAAGCAGGAACTGAGATTGAGTGTGTGTTGAAAAGAAGCTTTTAAAGAACATTTTTAAAGGTGTGTGATGACCAAATTCCTACATGAAGTACTGGTTTACAATTGGTTCAACCAGAAATCTACTTACCAAGAGGAGTTTCTGTGAGACGCTAATGGAGTTTCATCTTTTATGCTTCACTGCTTCAGCACATTTTACTACTCAAGTTGTTCTTTGGTGGATTAGAAACAAACGGCCTCTACTTGGTTTGCAGGTACTTGAACATTTAGGCCGGAGCAAGTCCAGTCAACCTTATTTATTCATATGTTAACCATAATCATAATTAGGGCGTTTTAAGAGGAAATTTTTTAAAAAGTGCAAACAACAACTATAGATTATCCATAACAACAAATGCGGAGTATTAAACAAGTGTGTAGTTATCGAGAGAAAAAGAAATAAATTAAATTACAAAAACACAATAACATGAAATTTAGGTTTCGTTCCAGAAAACTTTGACAGTGACAGAAAAAAATCTGATTTGAGTTGGTTCTCAGTATAAACAGATCTTTACTTGAACTGCCTGAAGTTGTGCCTGGGATTTATTCAGTAAGTGTTTCAGAAACTTGGTAAAGAACCAGATCATTTCAAACTTTAAATCGATGTTGAGTATTTTAAAATCAATTTTTTGTTTACATGGATGTATGCTCAAAGCTTTTAGTTTTATTTCATTGCCTAGCATCAGTCTTTTCTTTTAACTGAAAATGTTTGTTTTGATAATCCAGGAAAAGCGAAATAATCTAACATACTAGAAGTAAAAGCATATTTCTAAGATAATGAGCTAAGTCATGTTTTTCCATAAGGGTAGAGGGGGGAAGGGTAGAGATAGGTTTGCCTAAAATATCTTGGAAAGAGAGAGGGTTATTTTAGTTTTTTGCTAAAATCACTTTTGGCAAAAAAAAAAAAAAAAGGCTATTATTTTAGGAATGTGACAACAGTATTTTTATTTATTTTTTTCAAAATCTAGGTTGTTTAGAAGGATCTGACTTTGTTCCTAACATGCAGCATGTACATTACAGTTTGGGTTTTGCCATACTTCCAACATTTAATGTTGAAATGAATTCAATTGAGGGTCAATACAATGTATTGAAGAATCTCTTATTTTTAGACTATGGCAGCAAAAGTTTGACATCAGTGAAGCAGTCAAGTTAAACAGAACAGGGCTAAGAACTCATTCATAGAGAAAAGTTCTATTAAGCAACTAAGGATTGTTAAAGATGCTGACGGTAGAAAAAGATGAGCTTTTTCTCTCTTTTTAGTCCAGATTCTCAGATGATTTCATATTAAACCTGCAAGAGATCAGCACAGTCCATCAAACTCGAATTGATAAGCTAAAGGAGTCTGTCCAGCATGTTGGTTGTCTAAGTGTGCTTGAGATGCTGCATGTCTCCTCATACTAGTATTTCTCAGCACAGCATGCCGCTTCTGTGCAAGTGCCGCTCTCCATCTGCTTTTGACTCGCTGCATGTTTGTGTGAGCCGAGCAAGAGATGTCGAGTGTCTTTGAATAAACGAATGAAGATGGGGGTCTTTTATATTCGGAGTCTCCTCCCTCATCCCTCCTCTTGTTTTTTCTCTCAGTTGGCCCATGATTTTAGGAACAACATTCTAATACTCGGCATAGAGAGGGCTCCATAAGCAATTCTAAAGGATTTTATAGACGGAGCGAAGTAGATGGCAATTTAAAACATATTGTTAGGAGCAGTAGGACCTCTCTTTTTCCACTGTAACCAAGGACATTTGCAGAATAATACTCCCATGATTTTACTCCCTCTGTTGTCAAAATATCCAATAAAGAAAAAATATCCCATGGGAGAAAAGGGTTTCTCATAAATCGCATGCTGTGTCTAGTTTTCTTTGTAATAATCCCTCTTTTGGTTCCAGCAAGTGACTTAAAGTCTGTAAGTTTGGATTCTGCTCAGAAATTGCACAAATCAACAAGTTTCAATGTTTGCTTGCGTTGCAGAGTCACCTCCACAAGCGGCCTAAGACGTCCACCGCTCAGGTCAGCACTTTTCTGTTTTCTTCTCAGCAACGTTTCATCTGTTGCCGAGCAAATTTCAACATCGGATTTGTGCCTCGTCCCCTTCAGACCTGCACTCTCACAGAGCTGGATGAGAAGATAAGCGCAGTGAAAGCGGCACTCCTCAAGAGGGTTTCTGAGTTTGGGCCGGGATACGGGACCGATTGTCCGCTCTGATGCACGTCTAAGCACAATAAAACCAGTCAAGAATTCAACATAAGCATCTTGTGCCTTTTTGTCAATGATCGCCAAGTCATCAGACACGTCAATAACTTTTAAACCCACGCTGATCTGAATACAGTTTGTCCTGTTTATTCTTATGACCTTTTTATTGCTCTATTCATTTACCCGCCATTAGATCCAAATCACAAATATGCGAATGTATAGATTTAAGATTCAACTGCAATACATTACAATCAAATGGTTTGATGTTAATTTGAATACATGCTGCTTAATTTAATTATAATCATAATACAACTACAAAAGTTAAGCATATAATTAAATTGGAAAATGTTATCTTTCTAATGAGGCCCAGGTTACGGTAGAGTCATTGACTTTGCAGCAACTCCTCATTTTACAGATAAAGAATTGCTGACTTTTGTGTTGAAGTGAAGTTTTTACTGGCCCTAAACTAGATCCACATACTTTATGTACTTAGTTATGTGCTACCATATATGGTGGTGATGACTTGGGGTTTTTAGGGATTTTTGTTTTTCTTTTTTCTTATTCAGGAAAAATAAAGATATGAGCTACAAATTAGGAATTCACAGATTTTCAGTTTTGCTGGCTGATCATCGATCTTTAAAAAAAATCATGTCTGACGATTCCTATTTTGACTTTTTTTTGTTTTTGTCTCTAAACTTGCTCCAAATATAGCGTTAAAGTCACTAAACTGCGTTACTACTGTTAAACTGCACATGCTGAACAAAAATGGACAATGACTGATTTTCATTCAAGCATCACCCGATCATCCAAAATGAAGAAAACTATCGGTACACCTATACTATGAATACAGTTGTCAACTATTTTCATGATTATGAATTACTACATTCTGTCAAATGCTTGAATACACCACTTTAAGCAAATACAGGAGCACTTTTAGTTGGAGTTTAACATAGAGCCAGTTAAACGTCTGGTGTATTGATCAGGTATCACCTCCTTTTGGTGTCCATGAAATTAATAAAAGCTGCACTAGAAGGACTACCATTGATCAAACCCAAAAACAGGAATCATTTCATAGGAGGGGACCATTGGAACATTTTCCTTCTCTTCTTTTCCGAAGTCTCACATTTGCCTAGAGTCAGTTTCACTACTGTCATCATAAGGCGATAGCTGGTCGTCCTCTGCATTGGTATGTTCTACCAGAAGACTTTGTGTTATTCTCAAATCTGTCTCAAGAGATAAGAGGAGTTTCAAGAAGACAGGGGTGTAACTTTAGGATACTTGCCTCCTAAAGTCACCAGTGTGAATGGTTCCGAAGAAAACAATCAGAAAAATCCCTGAGAGATCCATTGGCGGGCATACTACTGCACCATGTGGAGTTCCTGCAATTAGATTTCGGATAAATGGTTTGGTCTAGCTGTATCACTGATTTTTGTGGAATTATCCACCTCCTCTGTAGCTGGATAGTTTTCTTTTCTATCAAACATTGTGGCATCTTTGACCTCCAAACACATGACACAGTCTGTTTCAGTATATTCACTTATTTTGTTATTGCGCTCTTATGCATCATCAAAGGATTCCCCTAATTTTTCTTTCTCTAATTGTTCTCTAAATAGACGTTTTGCTTTTCTTCTCTGTTAGATAATTGGTATTTAATCATAATTTAGGAGTGAACAATGTAAGTTGATAAGTTTGCTTTCATATTTTAGTCAGGTTACCTCTAAGCAATCTAGAAATAAAAGTAAAGTGTATTATTATTATTATTATTATTATTATTATTATTATTATTATTATTATCATGATAGATGCAAAACCTCTATGTAATTTATTTTGAAAGCTTCAGGTCTTGTTTTGAGTTTAAGTATCCGTCCCTTCAAATTAAGTTATTTTGTTGGTTTAAATAGAAACTGTATCAAACCAAATTATAATGCACCCTTAAATAATTCTGAAAATGTTTTTTTTAAAATCAGAGGCTTGGTAATTTAATCTCTGGTAATGATGGGAAGGTGTGTGTGCGTGTGTGTGTAATCGAGACGAACCTCTGTGAGAGAGCACCTGATTTATCTTCCCGACCGCTGTGTGACGATGATCACCCCTAATGGTTGTCATTATAACAAATGACCTGATTACTGCAACTCTGTTTGGAAAACATACTGGAGACCCAACAAACCAGCATTAAATGGGACGCCGCTGCGTTTGACACTGTGACATGTACATAAAAGGCTTGTGCGCACGGATTTTTCACTGAGCAAGTCGCTGAAGGAATAATTATGCGCTTCCCCTTTATGTGAAAACCTGAAGAGCTGCTGCGTTTTGGGAAAACTTGTCTTTGATTTGACAGTTTCATATTTATTTCTTGCGTTGGAGACATGTCTGTCTTTTAAAACTTCTTAACCCTCATTAAAGCTCACTTTTAATTTTCAAATTAGACATTAGTTTTGCATTTAAAATTACATAACTAAAAAAACATCAAGTGATGTAACTGCAAAAAGATGGAGCTTTGTTGTTTTATTTTTGCATTACCAACTAAGATATTTACTTTGCTAAAGAGCCAATTGTGAATCCTAAGAAATTGAAGACATTCAAAGGAGGTTCAACATGATTCATTGTACTGCTTCAGTAAGAAGTTTATGTGTGGAAGTGCTAATGATGCATATGTAACACCCACTACAATTATTCTAGAAGCTGTGCACAAAAGCCTGAAAAAGGTAGTTGTTAGGTTACGTGACCCCAAGAAAGCACTCTTTTTCTGAAGTTGTGAGCTTTGGAGATTGTTTCTCCTCCCTTGATCTGCTGCCAGGCTGTTTCTGTTCTCTCGTCATTTATAATGGCTTACCAAAAAAAAAACATACTGTACGTTACAAATGAAACACATTGACCAAAACCCCAAATCTCTTCCCATCATGTTCAGGTGTTGGTTATGATACAGCACTTTTTGTATAGTGCATGCATATTGGGATGAAGGATGTGGAATATTTTGTGTTCAACTGCATCTGGATGAGTTGAGCTACCTTTGCTGTGACGTCACTGTCTCATTTGATTTGTTGTCCATGTCTTAGTCGCAGCAATCTAGGGATGAAGGTTCAACGCTAGCCGTGTGCCCCCTAGTGGCCACATAATCATTTGCTTGAACAGAATAAGTCGAGCCTTAGTTCTTCAGCAGCTTGATAGCGTAGCATGTAATAAAGTTATGAAACATTTTTTGCATATTTGCAGTTTGAATAACGACTGAGAGCTATCCACAGAACATACACTGAAATTTTGTAATTTTTTTTTTTCTTTTTTTAAATTGTGACATTATATAATTGCTGTAAATGCAAAAAATTTTTGTGGTCTTAAAAACTGTAACTAGATCTACATGCACTTTATTCCAATCAACAGCAGCCATTTAGCAGGTTAGAGATGTTTATTGCAGTTGCTTGATCTTTTAAGTATGTTAGGAATGAGCTTAAAGGTTTGATCTTCATACAGTTTTGTGGATACCAAGTGGTTCAGTGGTGCAGTAAATGCACCAAGTAAAATATCCCTTGTGACTGACCTGAATCTTTTCATGACTGTTCTGATCGGATTTTACTTTTATCTTTTGGTTTTTGTGTTAGTCACTCCTTTTTGGACTGGAAGAATTTTTCTTTATAATGTATGAAAGTGCACATTGGAAAAAGTAATAAGTTCATGAAAGTATAAAAAGTACATTATCTCAGGTACTTACTCTCTGCAGCCCAGAGTGATTTTCATTGAATAGACATAGCAAAGGCAGTCGTTTTCTGTCTAAACAGCATAAGGTTGTTGTTGATAAGCCAGTGGTGAAAAAGACATTTACATAAGACATATATTGATGTCTCATTGCTAACAAATTGCTAACCAAGCCTACTTTTCATAGTCTTTCGGCCAAATTTGGGGGGGAAAGTACTTTTTCATTGTATTTGTGGGTCATGTTTGTGGGAGGCAAGTTTCTCAGAAAAGAAAGAAAAGCCTCATACTCTGAGCTTCTTTAAAAAAAATGCAAGTGTTGCAAAAATGATTAACTGCAAAATAAAGACATTTGGAATATATCAATTTATAAGCCTGGCTCCGGACAATATCTTTGATTCAAGCAACTCCTGGGAAGTTTGTGTTTTGCTAAAACTTGTGAAAGTCTTTCTGGTGACTGAACGATGCTGAAGGTGCAACAAACTGACATGTACAGAGAAGTCCACCCTTCTCGCGTCTTCCGAAATTACTGTAACTCCCCTTCCTCCTCTTTGTTTTCGCTCTTTTTACATCATGTCACAATTTATTTCAGACTTGATTGATGGAGTGACCTGAATAAACCAGAGGATCTTGCATTGTGATTTTTTTTGGGGGGGGGGAACTTTGAGGGGAAGATATTTCATTCTTGAAGCGGAAATGAGGAAGTTTCTTTTCACCCCGTCTTTCAGGTGTACCCCGCTTGTTGACGGCTCTGTCCGTCTCTTGCTCATACAACTGGAACCCTTGTAGCAATGAGGGGGCCACAATGTGCAGAGAAGGGGAGGTGGGAGGGCACTTGAGCTCTGTCGATATGAATGTGGGGAGAGGGTTGGGTATTCTCATTGTTCCCTGGAAGCTTTTGTCTCAGACACAGCCCCCTTATGAGGGTTAATGAGGACAAATTGGTCTGAGTGTAACAAATGGATTATGGAGCGGGACAAAAGCTTGTATTTGGTGTGCTGCTTTTGTTGGGATCCACCCATCATCTGCCTACTGAGCCAAACGCGCAGAGAAGAGCCTGCAGTGACATGGATTGCTAAATATCTTATGATTATCTGGTCCTAGTGTGAAGATACACCTTGCAGGGTACTTTTTCTTTTAGTTAATTTCATTAAAATGTAATATACACAGCAATGTGGTGTGTTTTCCCTGATTCCTCCCAATGTTGCTGATTTCTTAAAGTCAATATGTCGACATTAGTGTCAGTGGTTAGTGCTCCAGGGTTGGATGGGCATAGCGTATCCTTTTAAAATCACAATGAACCACTCACTTCCTATTGACTCGATGTAATTCCTGCCTGTCAATCAGTCCCCTCTTCTGCTCCGTGTCTTGAAATGTACTTGGGAAGCTCGGTAAAAAAGACACAGAGGTGTTCCTTGTCTTCTGTTCGTCCAGTTGTATTTTTTTATTTTTTTTGTGGGGTCGAAGGAGAGGACTCATATCCATTCATATCTCGCAAACTCTTAATGGGCTCCAAGCCCTCCAAAAAGAAAGCTCTTTCCTGTGACTAGTCAGCTCCAGTCTTTATTCATCTGTGGCTCTGTGTCAAAAAAGACTGTTGCTCGTTTGTGCCCCGAACAATGAGGAACAAGGCTGAATCTCTGGCTGGGAACAAAAGACAGAAAACAGGCTTTTCACTCTGCAGAACATTAGATTCTGACACATTTTGCCATGGCAGTTTTTTTTTCCTCCCCATCCTGAGTGCTCTGGCTCCGGTCTTATAAAGAGACCACCTGTTGGCAACAAGCCTGTTCTTCATTACTGACAGGCCTATTATCGCAGGATGAGGAGCACCACAGGCTAACTTTTTTAAGTTAACCCTGCTGCAGTTTCTAAACCTCGCCAATTGGGAAGCACATATTACGTGATAGCACTGGAAAACCTATTTCTGCTCATAATTTTGTATGTTGTGCATGAGTAAGGGCTGTGAGGGAAGTACTTCATTCAGGTCCTTGTTAGTCACAAATGTTACAAACTGTGGGGCTCGGATGTGGACAGATTAAATCAACTACAGGGAGGGATTCTGAACCACTTTCAGGAATTTTGTGACTTTTTTTTTTGAAAGCATCAAAATTTGTCTTTAGTGTTCAGTATGCAAAATAATTCACATGCCTTGCACTTTTTTTTTTTTTACACTTTAGGTAACACTTTATTTGACGGGTTGTGAATAAGACTGTCATGACACAGTCATAAACATGACATAACACCTGTCATGAACATGAGTAAGTTTTCATGAATATTTATGACTGTTGTCATAAAGTGTCATTCGGTAAATCATGACACTTTAATACAAAGTTGACATTATTCAAAATGTCTTTGTTATGACAACTACAGACTTGAGTATGCTTTGTGTAGATTTTACCGTATGTGATAGACCAACAGAAAGCAGTGCCTAAGAGTGAAGTGGAAATATTATGGTTTTTTGTTTTTGTTTTTTTACAAATAAAGAGCTGAAAAGTGCGGTGTGCAATAGTATTCAGCCACTTTTGCGTCAGTATAGGTTTGGCTTCAATTATAGCAGCAAGTTTTTCTGTGATATAACTCTAACTTTGCTGAACATTGACTTTTAATTGCTACTGATTCTTAATTGAATTGTGATAAATTAATCTGCATTGATTAAAAACATACAGCTCTGCCTTCCACCATTTATATCTGACCAGTATTTCCTCTGTCATGTTTGCAGTGTCTCCCCTATGGGCTGTGACACACTTCAAGAGAAGTTCTTATGTTTTTTTTTATTCTTTTACTGAATTCTTCTGTCAAGAGACTCCCACCTGAGCCACAGATGTCTGCAGCTCCTCCTGAGTTACCCTCGGCCTCCTGGCTGCTTCTCTGATGAATGTTCTCCTACAAATAAGTGCCACAATTTTTAGATTTTTATTTCCTTTGCAAAAATGGAAAATTCTTTTCTGCCGTATTATGTTGGGAATAATACAGCACATAAAATCCATTTAAAATATAACAAAGTTTGTCTAAAAAAAGTTTATGTTTACTTTTACAAGACCCTGAAAGTATAATAAAAAAAACATACCATGATGAATGTATGAACCAATCAAGCATGTAGTTCTGTTTTGAACTGATTCTCATAAATACAGTCTGAAGGGAAACAAGACGGGGTTTTTTCTTTCTTTTTGTCTGATTGTGTGAAGATTTCAGGGTTAAATGATTTGTTTATGTAGCTCTGAAAACCCAAAGCTTTCTTTAGTGGCAAGCATAAAATCTAGAGTTTGGTTGAGGCATCGGGGAAACATGAAGATTGCGTTCTCCTCTGAAAGGCAACTTTAAAAGCAGCAAATACCTTTATAACGCTCATGTTAAAGTATACCCAGTCCAGTTGTTGCTTCTTTGCAAACATCCAGGCGAGCGGTGGGGGGGGGACGCGTGCACCTGTGAGCATCCCACAAAACGCAGACAACACAAGAGAGGATCCCCCTGCAGCCCACAGGCTCGTGACAAGAGGCAGTCAGCTGTGCGCTGTGGCCCTGCTGCATGGTCTCCAGGCACTCTGGAGTTAAATGTTCCTGTGATATTGCCAGGAGGGAGCAGCGGGAGTTGAATTCAGGCAATTACAATCAAGTCAGGGCATAGTTAGTGCGTGGGCCCTGGCAGCACCTGAGCTGGATGCTGATGAGACACTTAGCCCTAAACCCTCATGCATTGGCCCAGGCACTGCGTCGAGCGAGCCCCCCCTCCTTCCTCCCTAGCTTTCCCTCCTCTCCCTCTCCTCCCACAGCAGCAGACCCCCTACTGGACACTTCCACTTCCCTTCACCTCATTTAGGCCTCTAGAGCTCTCTCACCCTCTCCCTCTCTGGCCCTCACATTGCAATACTTGGGCTTTATATAGGTGGCGTGGAGTACTGCACTCAATCACTCTTCATTCATTCACACTGTACAATAATAGACTACTACTTCGATATTGTCCTTCAAGCACCTGTGCATAGCAGAGCATCGAACCTGTGCTGTGTCATTGCAAGTTCTTGAAATATGTGAAGAGTTACTTCTCTTAAATGCATAAAAAAACAGCAGAAAAATGTAGAAAAGAGGAGCCTTTGATCATTTTAAGATTTATCATGGTGTGTAGTGAAAAGTCTTTTCTGAAGACTTTCTTTTCAGGGTCAACCTGCATATATGTTCATTTGTAGGTGCTGAGTACAGAACTGCATTCCCCACCTGATGCGTTATAGCAACAGGAAGAGATTGAGCCGTGTCACACTGCTTGAAGGTTTAACATGCTGTCACGCTACAACAGTAAACGTTATTGTACTTTATTACGAGACGTTCAAAACCTCGAATGTTGTTTTTATCCCAAAACCACGTGTCTCGCATGCTTCTTGGTCTTTGATTTCGTTTGTTCACTGATTCCAAAATGTCTTTTAGGGGTATTAGAATAAATGGGGGTCAACACAAAAGCACGCCACTCTTTACAGGTTTGTATTTGTGAAAAGGGACGTCTGTAAAACATGTTTATGCTCCTTCCGTGTCACACTTGCGTGTTGCTTCGTGTTCGTCTCTTGAATAAAATCCCACCAAAACCCACTGAAGTTTATCGTTGCAGTGGGAGAAAATATAGGAGTTCAGTAGGTAGACATACTTGTGTGCAGCACTGTGTCGTCAGTCGCAGGTGTTGAAGCGGCATGTCTCACCTGATGCGCTATAGTAAGAGAAACAGAGGAGTAGATCTTGAAAATCTATGACCCAAGAATATGGAATCAGGCACTACAGCAGCCACACTCTTAGCCCCTTTTTTCCCCTGATAAGATGCTCTCAGCTCTTTCCGAGGGAAAGCCTCCTGGTTCCCGCCCTCTCGCTGCCACCACACTTTGCTGAAGTATCATTAAGATTGTAAAGGACAGGCTTACACAGAACTTGGATTGCTGCAGATGTATAGATTCATAGGTAAAACACAAGATATTTTGCATGGGAAGATCTGAAGGTGGTATCTGAAATGAGGGGGCCATAGGAGAGATTTCACTCGCTGCTTCATCTATTCTTTCTGTGTGCATGCATCTTTCATGTGTCACTTTAGTGCTATTTCTTGTGAGATTGCTAGCTTTGCTCCTCAATCTACTACCATTGCCCATGTGTGGCAGTGCTTGTTAGTTAGAACTGGACGTAGTATTTGGCAGATCCGAGGGGAAAGGTGGGACACCCCTTTCACAAATTTTGCCATAATGGCTGTCTTTTGATTTTTCCTGGACTTTGAAGACTAGCAGGGATTGTCTGTTTGAAATTATTCCATTTTGGCGGCGAAAAAAGAAAATGGATTGTGCTGATCCTGTTTTGTTCCTGTGGTAGGGGACGGGGGGGGGATGGCTGCAGTATTATCCCGAGCTGACACGGGTGGCGAAGAGGCAATCACAGTGGGCCCTCGCTCTGACAAAAACACTCCATCTGCAAGGAGAGGAGGAAATCATACCACAATGATGTCTGACTCTTCTGCCTCACTCTGGCAGCTGGGCCCTGGGACCCGCGGACTGGCAACCGCCTCCACAACGGCTTCTATACAAACACACAAACACCACACTACTAAATCAGCAGCTGTAACACACAAAAGCAATGCACCTGCCTTTACACAGCAAGAGCAGAGTCTATCTTCGGTCTAAAAGTTTCTTTGACTGATCAAACTAGTTATAATAACAATTTCATTAGTGATACTGTCAATATGTTGTCGACATCCTGCTTAAATGTGGATCTTAGAGTAACTGTAGAATGATGTTTATTTTAAGACTTTAAACCCACACTGATAAAACTATCTTTTAGAATATAGCAAAGAAAATTGGTGGAAAAATATTTATTGTTTTTACTAGGGTAAATTGTAATCAATATTTCTGAGTAGAAGTGATGCAGGTTCAACAACCGCAAGATTATTTACTCAAATTAATTAATTTGGATTACAAAATAGTCAGGATCCAACTCGTATTTTATTTTATTTTTTTAAAGTTTAGACCCAACAGTAAATGTTTGTCTAATTTTTAGTAGTAAAATAGAAAATTGTACACCTTAAAATTGTAAAATGTATTTTAACCTCATCTGTGACAATCCTCAGCTAATATTCGCCATTTATCAGCAACAGCATTTTGTGTTAGCAAGCTCCGCTAGCTAGCATGCTTAGCATTAGCTTTAGCACCGTCTCTAAGCTATCTTAAACCAGATGCCTTAAATTGTTGTTCTTACACAGTAATTTCCTCAATCACATCTTCCAACAGATTTTTCTAATGGAATATATGCACTCATAGTTAAACCACTGTAAACATAAGTAGCTTCACCGTTCAGCAAGTGTTACAACAAAACACTCAGTACTCATTATTTGTGTTGTTAGGCATTAGAGGCAAGATTTTAACAATATATTTGTTATTTTTAATATTTTGTTACTTCTTATATACGATAAAGCAAATGCTTCACAAATTACATATTGTATTTTAAGAATCTAATCAGAGGCAAATATTTTGTTCCAGGTTTGACTTGCTTTCAGATTGTGGTATTTATTCTTTCCTATTTCTTTGGCTGTCATAATTTACTATTTTTTTCCATCTTAAGTTTTAACAAATAGAAAATAACTGTCTCACACTCTGCGTTAAATGATCTCTGTAGAGTGTAAAATCCTCCAAATCAAAGTTAAAGTATTTGACATTTTAAACCACAGATGATCAATTGTAGTCCAGACTCATAAGAAAAGGTCAAGTAGGTTTTTAGCTTTGTGCTAGCTAGACGCTACGAATCAGATGCTAACTTTAGCTTTGTTATCCAGTTGAAATATTCTCACACTGTCACCAGTTTTATTCTTTTGCATAAACAAACTACTGTACTGCAAAAACACAAAATCTTGCCAAGTATTTTGGTCTAGTTTCTTGTACAGATGTCTTAGTACACTTGAAGTAAGATCAAACTAACTTACAAGTAACTGTACAAGTAACTAATGTGAGTTATTCACAATATACTAACGTACAAGATATTGGAGCTTGTTTTAAGTCAATAATTCCTCAATATTGATGAAAGAATTTACTACTTCACCGGCAGATTATTACACATATAACAGGACATTTTTTACATGTTATAAGTAAAATAATCTGCCAATGTAATTAGTACTTTTTCATCAAAATTAAGGAATTATTGACTTAAAACAAGCTCCTAAATATCTTCCTATCTTACTTGCAAGATAGTTTTGTCTCTTTTCAAGAGTATTATGTTATTTGCACTAGAAACTAGAATACAAATACTTGGTAACATTTTGTGCTTTTGCAATGCGTAATTTAAAAATGGTTCTTCCATGATTATGTCATCCACTGCTGTTGGTCGACCTGAAGACACCTTTATTAGTAAGCACTCTCTATTAATTTCAGGACAACTCAAAAACTACTTTCTTTTGAAAATAAGAGCCTCATAGACAAATCAATGATTTGAAGTTTTAAGAACTCACCTTCCAATCTGGACTCATAGTAATACCTTACAATACTATTGTTTAATGGCATAAAATAGACAAACTTACTTGACTAGAATTGCCATTATCGGGACATTTTAATTTATTTTACATTTATTACAGCAAGGACAAGGCATAAAACAATGCTACATTGAAAAAATATTGCTCTTTGGGTCTATGGTTATTTTCACAATATTATGAGATCCCACATGTGAATATTAATTATTACTCTGAATTCTAATTATTCTAATGTCTCACATTCACTACAATGTTAAGTTTTTTTGTGTAACGCTTTAATTTATTTGCAGAAAACAAAGATAATTTGAAGGTGAACGGCAGAGACACAGCAAGAGAAATAAGCACGTTGAACGACCTGTTAGCATTCTGTAGTGTCATCTCCTCCCCTCTGTGGCCCGTACCTGGGGATCAAACGTACCTCTTTGTGAGTAAGGCCTGACCCCCCGCTATTAGCAAACAGAGAAGAGCCCAGCTGACACCACTCTTGAGATGTGCCATGTAGACGGAGGCCTGTGATTACGGCACAATCCTGAGGAGACAGCCCTCCACTTCCCTCCAGCCCCAACCTCAGCCACACACACACACACACACACACACGCAAAATTCACCTGCCTCCACCCCCTCCTCTAATACAGACTCACCCACCTCTAAAATAAATGTTAATCTCTCTCCCAACTGGCTGCTTCTGAGCCCTCGTTGACACATATAGAGCCATCCCTTATCCATGAATAATCAATGACTGTATTGCCATAGCAGGTAATTTCTACTCGCCTTTACAGCCACAGATTAGAGATTGGACGTTTTAAATTCTGTGGGGGGAAGGAAAATAGAGTGTGCCACATGTTTCTTTTTTTTCGTTTTTGCTTAGATTCCTTTTTTTTCTCTGTGTATTTTTTTAGTATGGATGGAGAAACCCTCTCTGAAATACAACGTGTCACAGAGGAACATCGGGGCTCCCGGGTGCCTCCGTAGTGCCACATGAAAACCAATGAAGGTAAAGGCAAGAGTGGGGATTAATTTGTTGTGTGAGAGGCACAGGCTCAAGTGGGTCTTCCAATAGCAAATTAGCAAACCCTCATTTCAAAAACCCTCATACATGCTAGAGAAGCGTAATGCACAAAAACAAACAGCATGCACATGCATTCAGTGTCTTCCTTCAAGGTGAAAGAGTAAAGACCCACTTTTTTTTTTTTTTACTTTTTGGAAAAATATTTCCTGCTTCCTCTTGTCTTTCTCACACGCACACACGCAGGCACACACACGCACAGAGAAGGAAACTTCAATTTTATCTGCAGGGGCAGAAATCAATCTCACATCTCTTTAGTTAATCCGCAATGACTCTCTACAGATTCTGACACTAATAAGGTATTGAGCAGGTGAGGCCAGGGTCTGAGGAGGAGAACAGAAGGAGAGGCCTGGAGTCTGGGGCCCCGACTCGGCGGCTGGCACCGTTCCAGCGCAATTACGGGAGTTGTGTATGGGAGAGAGGCAGCGGAGATAGAAGGCAAGAGAGGGGAGGAGGTACAGAGAAAGAGGGAGATAGAGGAGCTGGTGGAGGCGGAGGGAGGGTTGGGGGGGTTGGAGGGGGGAAAAAAAAGAAGGAGGAAAAAAAAAATCGATCCCATCTGTGGTATGATGGTTAATTAAAGCAGCTCTTGAGCAGCCCAAGGATGAGAGGCTTGGCTGGGCTCCTGGAGGCACAGCTCTGATTACTCACACAGAATGGATGGTTTCTTAGCAAAGAAAGGAGGAGGCCAAGAGCTGCCTGGTGGGGTGCACAGACAACGTCAAGGAGGAGAGACATGTGCACACGTGCAAATGGACCCATGTACAAACTCATGCATGCATGTTTTCAGTTGCAAATGGCGTGCAAATGTCTGCCGCAAACATCAGCGCGGGCACCGTCGGCGTAAACCTAAGCAGATGTTGCAAGATAAATACGGAGGGAAATCAAGCAAAACAAGCTCAAACAGATATTAAGAAAAAAATTACTTTGTGGAATGTTAGTTTGTACACTTGTGTCGTAACTTTTAGCCTAAGCAGACTAAATCGGACAAGGACGCTTTAATATTTTAATACAAGTCGTTTCCGTCCCCTCGCTGTTCTCTGAATATTATATTTAGACAACCCCAAAACCAATTACACCCTCCTCATTGACTTTCAAGGCTCTCTCCTATTAAGAGGGCATGAGTGACAGTAGTAGCACTTTGGTGTGACCCCACCCCCCTATGGTAAGATTTGGTATTGCATAACATGACAAAATGAAATTTGCATTTTGAATCTGTCAAGAGTAGGAGGAACACACTAACATGCTTTGGTAAGTTTGAAGAGATGTTAATGGTCATTAGTGAAATTTTAAGTCGTACAATCATGTTTTATATAAGCATGGTAACAATCGCTGTGACCATGTAAAAAAAAAAAAAAAGGGTTCTTGAAAGATGTTATGTAGATGCCTCAAAAAGAGTTCAAGCTGACATATAATCATACTCCCACTCTCAGAGATAGCTTATAATAAACCGCCAAATCTGAGGTGTATGAATTATGTATATGGCGATGATTTAATGGGAGCAAAACAGAAAAGATGGAGCGCGCGAGCTGATTGAGTCGTGCCACGTGGTGCATCACTCAGCGCCTTGTCTCATGGTACAGACGTCTGGGGTCAGGGCCCTGTGCTAATTGGTGTCGGGCCAAACGCTTGTGAGCTAAATGAGAAAATTACACGTTCCCGGAGGAATCAGCTGCAGTTGTCGGGGTGCCTTTTTTACAGTACGGCTGCAGTCTGCATCTGTGTGGCGGAGGCAGCCGTCTGTGCGTTTGCTAGAGTCGGGGGGAGCGCTGATTAGAGAGTGAACTTTAGTGCTTTAAAGGTCTGTCTGGAGAGTAAAGTTTAACAATCCAACCACGCCTGACAGATAGGAGAAAAATAAGCCAAACTGACCAACTTTAGGAGACTTCTGCCGCATTATGCGTTGAGTTCCACACAAATAAGGGAATTAGAAAGTATATTATTACTGTCGGCATCAAAACCACAAATATGTGGAAAATAACAGGAATTCAAGTAACAACAAACAATTCTTCACCAAATATTAACTGAATATTAATATTCAGTTAATATGAAGAACAATAAAGTTCTTCATCTTTATTGTTTACAACGTGATGAAGTTTAAAAGTTTTAGACATATCTGGTGAAGTATAGTTTAGTTATTTCCTGATAAAGCTACAGATACTATTATTAGATGCAAATAATAGTCTAAACATACTGTGGTACAACCAGAAATACTTTTTTAAGTTATCCGCATTTTTTAAGATATAATAGCAAAAAAAAACAAAACCCTGGTATAAAGTAGATTGAGCTTTTCACATTTATGTTTAAAGGTTCAAATTAGTTTCTTTTTAATTGAGGTTGAAGGGCTGAAAAACCAATCAGCAGGTCCTTTTTATTGTATTTGCTTACAAATAACAAGCAAAAGAAATGACTCTTCATGCCAAAAATACTTCTCCAATGTTCCTTTTACAGGAAAATAGCCATGCTGACGTTATATTTTTTTAAATTAAACTGCATCAACAATCACTTTATAGCTCAACAAGTAGTGTTTCTTTGCACACAAGAATATAGAATAAACCAATCCTTATGCACAAGTAAACAATAGAATGTCAAATTATGTTATTTTTTTTAACCAGATTTCCTATTTTTCTGTTCTTAGGTTCAGAGTTCAATGTTCGATTAAGCTAACACATCCTTAACATGTATTGTATAACGTTTCAACATTTCAGGAGGAAAACTGCTTTATTGCTATCAACTCAAGGTTTTTTTGTTTTTTTTTTAAAGACCATTTCATAAAGTATTTTTGCTACTAAATAAAAAGTAGCACACAGTATGAAAGTGAAGGAACAACACATCAAAGTGTCTTTTCTGATCCGGGGTCAGCTGAGTTTTTGAAGGATGACCTAATTCTCCAACTCGTACTGTCAGCTATTCATCTAAAACATGTATAACCTGATTTATTTCATGGCACAGCTACAAAATGTCTTCTGTAAAAGCTGAGGATCTTCGCACAGGGATATGTTTGCTGAAATGCTAGGCTAATGTTAGCTTACTGTCTGTGTTTTGATATTACTCATTGATAATTAGGCTCAGAGCATATCTTTGAGGTCTCAGGTCTCAGTTGCGGTAAATATGTGTGGACAGAACTTGGTGGCTAGCGTTTGAGCAAGAGCAAGTGTTCTGCAAATAATTTCTAAAATGAATAGCAATCAGTGTTTCAACAGCATGCTGCTGCTCTGGGTTCAGGTCTCTCTCGCACAGCTGAGCCTTAGATTAACATGGACTTAAAATAAGTTGTGGACCCGATCCAGATCTGGATTGGAGACCTGCTGGAGCAGATGATGGTTGCATCATGTCTTGTGTGAATCATCTTCTTTTCTTCCTAAAAGACACACGTCTGTCTTTTTTGTTGTTGTTTTTCTGTGTGTGATGATGGTGTATATCTGTTTCATACTATTATTTGATTTCTCCTTGACCTACCTGTTCATTTGTCTCATTTTTAAGCAGACAACACTGAGCAATGTGTCTTCATCGTCTGGCACAAAGACTGCAAATGAGTGAAAAAGCAGCGAAATTCACTTTTAGGAATCTCTGCAAACTTTTGATTAAACAAATGTAGCTTATTTTGAACCTGCATATGAACATATTAGGAGGTACTTTAAAACTTCTGCAAAGTATTGAAGTTGACCTCCTACTAGAAATTACAAAACTTTACTTAATCTTTTTGTTGTAGAGCCATAGCTACAAGCAAAAGTCGTGGAGAGTTGATGTTTACTGTTTGTAGAAAGACCTCTTTTTAATGTTAAACTTAAAGTTATTTTTCTGTTCTGTTTTATTCCACTTAAACCACTTTTTGTAGTTGTCATTTCCATCTGTCCTTGTGTTCAGGTAGAGTTGTACCTGCATGTGTCATTCAGAGCCTGAGCAAATTATTCACTTCTAAACATAACATTCCTCCACTCCTTAGACACACCCAACAAACAGACCAGCCACAATGTGGACTACAATGATTTAAGTGTTAAATAACCTCTCCTTTTGTTCTTCCCCGTGTTTCTCCTCTCTGCTTGCTCTTTCTCTTTCTAACACACTGGGCTCCTTTGGTGGTGAGTCCTGTTAATCTTAAGTAAATGCCATTAACTGTTTGCTCATATCGCCCAAAGAAAGTATGCTGCAGCCTCCTTTGTCTCCCTATCAGTTGTTTTAAAAAAGGTTTGTGCCATGACGGCGTGGCCGGTCAGGGCCAGAGGCTTTGATGTGCCGTTTCATGTGAAGAATTAACTGAGGTGAACCCTAAAACCTGACCCTGAAGTTGCAATTTCAGGAGCTGAAGTGGTAAAATAATTGAAACTGACCCTCTTTCCTTACAATTGAGACTTTACCTTGAATTGATTCAGTAATTACTCCTGGGTGAAATAGTTGTTTGAACCCTAAGTAATTTATTAGGCTTTATAGTTCAAAAAATGTGCAATTATGGGATGCTAAAGTATAGTTTAATGTTTGTACGATTGCAGAAAATCGCTATTTGTTGCTATGTCTGTAAAGATTGATTAAAAGGTGTGCTGCTTTTCTTTTCCCTTTGAAAGAGTCACGACCAAAGACACGCATTATTAATTACCTTAGAGTCTATAAATCAATACAAGGCATTGACGCCATTGAAGGAGCGTAACTGGGACAGGTTTTAATGATAAATGTTTAGAAATTCATTAACAAAATCCACTCATTTCTCTGACTTGTAGAATTGCATGCAACGTTTTAGTCATGCATTAAAAATCGACTAAATAAAAAATATTTCATTCACCGTTTAACTTAAAATGTCAGTTTACTAGTTGCTAGTTTTTTATATGCAATGTTGTTTTGGTGAGATATGTTGAGTCATTGGTAAACAGCCTGTTAATCAAAGTTGAACTCCTCCTTAAATTGTGTCTATTTGTTTAAGAAAACTAACACAGTTCCCCTGGCGGAAGTCCAGAAACTAACAACTTGAGCAAAATATCAATTCATGTGATAAATTACATTTCCAAAGGTAACCGACTTTTATCCATCCATCCATTTTCTTATTCTTAGGTCGCCAGTCTGTCGCAGGGCAACACAGAGACAAACAGGACCAACAACCACACACTCTCACACCTAGGGAGAATTTAGAAAGACCAATTAACCTGACAGTCATGTTTTTGGACGGTGGGAGGAAGCCTGAGTACCCGGAGAGAACCCATGCATGCACAAGGAGAACATGCAAACTCCGTGCAGAAAGACCCCGGGCCGGGAATCGAAACCAGGACCTTCTTGCTGCAAGACAACAGTGCTACCAACTGCGCCACTGTGCAGCCCTCACTTTTATCCAATTTCTTTTTAAAAGACTGGTTTTTAAAAATGGGAAAATTCTGGCGATGTGGGTGCTAAAAATGGTTGGTAGGTAAAAGCTTAAACAACAAAAAACACAGTTTAAGCTAACAATAACAACTGCGTCAAGCGTTGCCTGGTGCAGTGGCTGGAGTTTCATATGCAGAGGCGACAGACCTCAACATGGCCGTCCGGAGGTCAACTCCCGTCCTCGGTTCCCTTAACGCATGTCTTCCCTCCTGTCCCTCTGCCCCCTTCCTGTTTTACATTACTGTAAAATAAAAGCCACTGAAGCCAAGAAACAAATTCCAAGATAATTCAACCAAAAGATATTTAAACAACAGACACAAAAGCGGTCTAAAAACATTACACCAATGTAAAAGCTAGAAATGTGATTTAATATCTTCTTTTCCATAATAAACGTATCCTACCTAACAATGCGTAAAGATGGACAAACTACATGGACAAGCAGTTATAGACAATGGATGGATGGTTTGTAAAAAAATAAAAATAAAGGTAAAACCTCTTTTTACAGCAAAGAGTTGTTCTCTCTTTTTTGAATGTTAGTTACTTTATTTCTTATAAATGCACAAATTTTTGCAATATTCAGAAAAATTGTGTAGCAATTTTATTAAAGAACTATACTCAATGTTTCAGTGTAAATTACAAGGAGATTTTAGGTTTTCCTTTATCACGTCACATATTTTTTAGGTATATTACTCAGGATTAAAGTCAAGGTCATCTTTGAATAGCTTTACTAGTTTATGTATTGTAGCAACGTTTGCTCTTCCTTACTGCTTACAAACACATGAGAGCGACTTAGCATCTCCTTACTTACATTGACAGCTATAGGAGGGTTTTCAGTGTCTGCAGCGTTCGCATCGGCCTCATCTCCCTGTCTAATTCACAGCTTTTATGCACACAAACACATCCACACCTCTGCACACCTCCACAGGATCCCTTTTCTCAGTTAAAGGCCTTGTCCGTCATATTTACAGAGCAGAACAGAAACCCTACTGAACGTCACTTGACATTCAGGGATAAGAGACAGACAGTCCAATGGCTGAGGTGGATACAAAGGAAGGGAGGAAAGCTGCATTGTTAGAGGGAAATGCGAGGGGATATCTGTCTGGTTTTGATGTAAATACTGGATTATTTTAGAATTTGCATCATTGTGCACTCTGCAAACATTGAGACCGATTTCATATGGACGAGACTGTAACTTTTATAACTTACAATCCAATCCATTAAAGGTTGACCTCTCGGTGAATACATTGACTTATGGGAGATATAACAACATAACTCCATAACTAAACAGACACTGAGAGGTTATTAAATGTGTCCGTGACAGAGAAAAGCCAGGGACTGATTAGACGGATGAAATGCAACCAGACGACACCGACGTATTTAAGCGAATCGTTTGAAATCACGCTCTGTGAGAGTAGTTGGTGGGAAATGCTTTGTCAGAGCTGATTGTTTTCAACACCATGCATGTCATTTGTAATATTTAAACATAGAATATTCTTTTGCTTTAAGCAGACAGCTTTGTATTCACATAGCAGGTGGTATTTGTTTTCCAGATTGTGCCTGTGTGTCACACTCATAAGCATAACTTGTATTACTTTTGTTTTACTTAACTTCACTGGGTTCTTTTAGAAGAAGTTTTTTATCTCTAAAAGTAAATTAACCTGGGCAAAAATAGATTCTTAGTGCAGTTTTGAAAGACTTGGGCTTCATGCAGTTTCTGGCAGAAGCATTTCTGTTTATATCCACAAACTGTGCATTTAGCAGTTGTTTTGTGTGATAGCATAATGCAAATTAAAGCATAAAGGTTGGGAGGCCGCAGAGTGATTCATGAAGTTGGAAATCGGGCTGCGAAGATGCATAATCACAGCTGCAAATCTTTCAATTTATCTACCAACTTTGATAATTCTGCTTTCAAGATCAAACCGATTAGTGGAATGGAAATAGATCAAGTTTTGCATAGATTACCTATTGGACTTCAGTTTGGACTTTAACTGGGCCATTTCAATACATCTATTTCGTAGCATCTTTCAGGCCTTCTACTGGAATTGTCCTTTACGTAGCTCCTCTCATTTTCCCAATATTTCTGACCAGCTTTCATGACACTGCTGAAGAAAAGCATCCCCGCAGCATCGTGCTGCCACAGCCATGTGGGTTGTGGGGCGTCCAGGCTGACATGATTGTTAGTTTTCCACCACAGAGATTTGCATACAGACCTTAAAGTTCATCTGACAGGATCGCATTCTTCACCTTTCCCTTTGTTCCCTACATTGCTTTTTGAAAATGGTTGTTTTCCTTTTTTTGATATCTTTCCTGCAACAATGACTTCTTACCCATCTTCCATAGAGGCCAGATTTGTGGAGTCCTAAACCGATATCTTCTCCCACCTGAGCTGTGGAGCACTGCAGCTCCTCCAGCGTCACCGCAGGACTTCCTGCTGCTTCTCTGATCAATGCGCCAGTTAGCTTAGGCGTTCTGCAGTGTCTTGGCAGATTTGGCCTTTCTATTTTTAAGAAGTTTCCTCTTTGCATTTTCAGATGTTGTATTGATCAATTTTGCCCTGATCTGTCTGATGTGTTTCACTAAATGTGAATAAGTTCAAGTGGTATTTCCTGCTTTTAAGGTGCTGTAGACATTAAATTTTATTTCCAGTGAATCAAGAATTGTATAACAAAGCTCTGTTAGAAGCTTAGATATAATTTGAATTTACTTCTGAAGACTATTTTGTTGCTAAGCCGTAAAGTGACAAATTAAAGTCTGTTCTCTGAGCTACAGTGTAAGGATGGTTTTGACAAAATGTTATGTTTATTGCTTGTTTCATAACTGGTGACTATATTTTGTTTTTATAGCGCAAAGCACTTTGAAATGCTGTGTTGCTGAAATGTGCTGTACAAATGAACTTGGCTTGACTTATCCTGATTTCATCAGGTGTAAACTCACCTGAATATTTTCGGGACCTTTGTTACCGAGACAACAATACTTCATTCAAAAGAAGAATCTGGATCTTTTCATTTTAATTTAGGATCCTTTTACATTTAACCCACAAAATGGTACATCATTGTGTTAAGATTTTTGACAAATATTTTGCAAGCTGTTCATTGCTTCAGGTCTTAAAGAAAGGGGGAAAAAATAACATACCATATTAGGTCAACATCATTAAGATGTTTATTAAGGATGAAAAAAATGTGTTAGTCAGACCACAGAAAAATGCACTCTTCTCGAGATGTTTGATCTCCATTTTCCTGAGATTGCGCTAAGTTGATGCCACAGCCACATCCCCATTACTCCGGGGATTTCGGTGACCCGGGTGAGTAATGGCAGCAGTGCATTAGGAGAGAAAGGGAGAGAGATGTGTGATAGCCTGAGTTGTGAGTCAACATCAGAGGCCACAGGCTGACCCCACGGGGGATTACACACTCTGATTTAAGAGCATCTCTCTCCAGCTCCTCTCCTCGCTGCAGCTACCTCCTCGGCACATACAACACCCACATGATGCAGCATAATGTCCCAGATCACATGCACTCTCTCTTATCACACACACACACAGAGCTGTGTGGTTCGTTCTCGTTATACCCTTATTCTTAGTCCCGCTCCATCTTCTACTACAGGGCCGGGGCAGAGTAGGATCATATCAGGGTTCGTTTCCTGAGAAAGAGGGAGAGAGAGCAGAGCCCCTGCCGTGGTAAGTAAATACAGCCTAATGGCCTCTGATTAATTCTACATTGCTCTCATCGGGCCAGTAAAAAGAGATGTAATGACCTGCATCTCTCTCCCTCTCCTTCCTTCTCCCTCGCTCTTCCCCCTGCCTCCCCCTCTTCTCTCTTTCTTTCTCAATTTCTCCCTCATTTGCTCAGCTTTTGATTATGAATTAAAAGGGATTGCAAATGGTATGCCGTCGGTTGGCCCCCTGATTGCCATATTTGATTAAGAAATGTCAGTGTGCATGTTTCCCATGCCCGTCTTTTCTTAGCCTTTCTGGTCGGTGTAACATTCACACATCCGCCAGAAACACAATAGCGAACTCAAGATTGAGCAAACTTGCTCTAATCAAACACATTCTTCCGTCTCCAATTTCTCTTTCTTTGCTTCTCTTCTCTCTCTCTCTCTCTTTTCAACACTCGCCGTGTTTTTTTTTTGTAGCAGCTGTGTGACACGCCAACAAGGGAGAAATCACACACAATTAAAGAATATTGAAAAAGGCAGGTAGGGAACAGACAAACTACGGGAACAGCTATTAAATATCCACATTGTTTTTTTTTGTTTGTTTTGGGGGAAATGGTTCATCTGTTACTGTGTAATGTAGTCGCTAAAGTTATACAATGAGATTTTGATTAGCGTTTTCCCTTAAACTACATGAGACATTATATTTACATATTACCTGGGATCCATGGCAGCCTGGGAAGGAAAATGCAGTCTGTTGGTTTAAGAAAATGTTCTTTGAGCAGCAAAGTTTTTTTTATCTTTAATGGGTGTTTGCTGGTTTTAGCCACGTAATAAAGTTGGAGGCCGTCAGCCATTCTGGTTACAAATGAAAATTCACTGGAATCGGCTGATTCTTCATGATCCTAATCAGTAATTGGCCAGTTGGAAACTCTAAATTGAATCTTTATTGCAATCAGTGAGAATGCTAACAGGTCACTGTAGCTATGTGACCAAATACATCGATCGAACTCAAATGTGCTTGGAATAAATAATCAGAATGTATTGTTCATTTGGACACAAAATGAATTAGGTTTATCGTGATGTGTTTTTGCATGCACCAGTCTTTATTCAGAATAGAAGCACGGATATCTGCAGATATGTAAAATTTCCCTTAAAAAGCATAGAAGTTGTTATTCTGTCTGTGCTGAACATAAAAACAAATGCAGTAGTTTTGTGTCTCCAGAGCAGTGTGACTTTTAGGCCATCCCCAGTTTTGACGTCCAACTTTCAAGACAAATCAGACGCTGCGTATTGCTGCCTTCAGCTAAAACAAGCAGGAAGATGTGAAATTTGTTCAAAAACTATTTCCAAATGACCCCAGAATCACGTATAGGCAAAGTTAAGTGTCTTAAAATAATTAAATCATTTGTCAGTCAGTTTATATCTGCGTATTATTCGACTCGCCTCTTCTCCGCACACAGTGTGACATCACCCCTGCGCCTGACTTAAATAACTCATGACCGACAACAGAAAGTCATTTTTATACTTCCAATAAACAAATCAAATAACGATTTAACATATGATAATAAATCAGAGATTTATATTGTTTTAGTATTCAGCTGGGCAAAGGGACAGGAGTTTTTTTTCTACAACTACAGTTAATGCTCTATTTGTAAGTTCTTGGTCATTCAGAAAACTGCTCTTAAGGTTTAACATTATTAAAAGGAGCTTCCTTGTTGTTTTCTTGCAAAGCAATGATGGGTGAGCAAAAAGAAAATGAAATCCACCACATCCTCCCTGTCTCTGTAGGAATTACTAGTTATAGTTATGTATGTGGTCTCAATCCAACTCATTCACAGCTCTGATCTCTTGATATGATTGCAAACTGATCGTTTTTGACTGCTGCACAAACACAAAGAGCGTGAGTTGTTGACATAGTATGTTGTTTTTGTCTCAGTAAAGGGATTTCCTTTGTGTTAAGAAGAATTTCATCGCTGTGCTCTAACTCTAAATCAATGTGATTTGTCCCCACAAACCTGGATCTGAAAAGTTTCTTCTGCAGTGGAAATCTTTGGCCGTGACTACAGATGTGCGAGGATTTTCCTGATGAAATTCAACTGTCAGCATCGAGGTCTTTGATCTCATTTTCCACTGACATGAGCAGAACACATGGCAGCGCTCGTTCCCATCCCACACCCAAACAACAAAAGTACCATCACAAACACTTTAAGACAAACACATCCATTGGGAATCCTGAAAAGGTGAGGAGAAATGGATAACATACTGTAAACAACAACAAAATGCATAGTTGAAACCTGCGTCTTTACCCTTTTTATCTCCTTTTGTAAGTAAATCAGACTTTAAATTTCCCGTTTTAGGTCAGGTGTGATGACCAAACTTATTTCTACTTTAACTACTAAAATAAAGAAAGGTGTTTTTTTTTTTAACTCCTCTTTTCCTTTCTTCAGATTTAGAGGTTTACGTGGAATAAGGTTACCTTCTCTTGCACTAATGACGATGATGTCACAGTTTTTTAAGCGCTTAATTAATGTTAAAGATTTGACTTAATTAGAATCAGACTTGAATGTATGTGGAGGAAAAACTTCAAGCTTACGTCGTCAATGGGTGAAGTCATACAATTTTTGACAAAATCAGACGAAAAATTAAGAAGAGAATACTGTCCACCTGGCTGGAGCATTAACCTCCACATGTTCGTGTGTTTGAATGGCCCAGTCAAAGTCCAGATCTAAATCCATTTGACAATCTGTAGTAAGAAATGAAAGCTGTTGTTTTCAGTCACCTTCCATCCAATCTGCTTGAACTTGAACTGTCTTATAAAAAATGTACAAACAGTTTAGTGTGAACATCTGGCTCACAATTTATTTAAAATTTGAAAACTATATAATAGAACTCTTAAAGGCACTGTACCTTGAAATCACCGGCGAATCCGAGAGTTTGAACTTCCTGCAGCCGATCTGTGAATATGATTAGCAGTTTCTACTTTTTTGTCAACCTTTAGGTTTGGTTTAGATGCTGATGTTTTGGAGAATCTTAAATAATCTGACATTTTTGTGCTTTGTTTTAGGTGTAAATGTGTCTTCCAACTTCAATTTTGTTCCTGCATTCATCCCATTACCTATTTCCTGACTTCCCTCTCAGCTTAGATACCTCCAGGCTGGAGCATTTCTCTCCTGGGGTCTGTTCAGGCCTCTAACATCTCCTATGGAGGTCATCTGGTTTGCCCCTGATACAGTCCTACACCTCAATCAAAACAGTCCGCACTTGTATTCCACACAGCTTTCACAGTCACACTGACTCAGTCCGTGTCGCCTGCATGCATAAACTTACATATATTTAAGTGAAATGTGCATTCAGTGCAATGCGTCTATTAATCCACGCTTGTGTCCCTGTGGCCGCATTTGCGCATGCATGACCATGTGAACAAATGCACTTTTTTGTGTGAGAAAGTGTGTGCGTGTGCAGGCCTGTGTGATAATGGGCCGCGTCCATCAGTATACAGAGCACGAGGCCTCCGTATCGGGCTGGAGACACTTAATGCCTGTCACAGGGTTAGATCAAGTGTGCACAAACGAGAATTGATTCCTTTGAAAAACAGAATCCAACCAAGGACAGTTTTCCCATTTGCCAAGGTGTACGAGTGAGTGAAGAGTGGAGGAAGAAAATGGGAAAAAGAGAGATACAGAGAAAGAAAGATGGTAAAGGAGAGAAATCTGTTGATCTTTTGAGATGAAAAGCTCTACTTTCACGAGCCGCAAAATGAAACGGTGGGCATGAAGTCCAAGGCTGTAAGAGGAGGAGTCTTTGCTTCGCCTCTTTTGTTGTCCTCCCTCCATTTCAGCAGAGATGGAGGTGAAGGTGACCAAATATCAACTTTTTTACCACATTGGCAAGAAATCATCTTCCTTAGACCACCGAAGACGCAAATCCAAAAGCTTTCAATGCTCCTTTCTCACATTATTCCATTTACGATACAAAACTTGAGTGTGGAATTTTATTAAACACTTTACCCTGTGGAAAGAAATTACACAGAGACGTGCGCTGGTATTTAACCACATCTGTGTCAATGCTTTGTAGAACAACCTCAACTACTTTCGATGATTGCCCCTGGATGTCTCCTGGGATGTGTCTCTACTAAATGCAATTTTTTTGTTACCTGTTGTTCTTTGTGAGTTAGCTAAAACTAAGCAAGGCTTCTACAAACAGCACTTTGCAGACATTGCTCTGCACCGGGGCTGCTGTGCTGCTAAAAAGCGAATCTCCATTTTCAAGTCTTTTGCAGCCTCTAGTGGGTTTTCTTCCAGGATTAAAGTGCGTTTAGCTCCATTCATCTTCCCATCGACTCTGACCAGCTTGTCTTTACTGCTGACCAAAAAACAAAGCATTCTCACAGTATTCCCACATTTGTAGCCTTGGTTAATACAAGTCTAAAGTTTTAAGTGGTGCTATTGTGATAATGATAAACATGCCAATAAGATCTACTTATTACCTTTTTTAGTAAACTGTATGACTGTCTGACTGACCACAAACACAAATACTGCTCTTGAAAAACATTCCCATTTGTAATGCGGTTCTTTAGGACATAAGTCGCATAGAAAGTGTGATTTGCATCAATATGCTGCACACAATAACTGCATTTAAATATATTTCTCAAGAGAAATGGAGAAAACTGTATTTAAAAAAAAAAATCCAGACAATGCAGACAGTTGTGGAGGTTTTTAAACATCATGTACAGCGATAAATCACAATTCTAATCACGACAAAAACCTTTGTCACGATAAATCATAAACGATTCGATAAATGCCCGCCCCATGTCCTCGGTTTATCACCTTCCATGAACATCCTCTCATTTGAGATTAGACAACTTAGACACTATTTCTTAGTTAGGTAACTTTCAGAGACAAACAGTGGCACTGAATCCTGTTTGCTGGTAAACTTTATTTAACCAGAAAGCGAAAAACCTACTGAGATTAAAAAGCTTTTTTTTTTTAAATCTCATTTACAAGAGTGACCCGGGCAATATGACAGCAAGAAGGTAAAAACAAGATGATTTCAGTTTTGCTGAAGGATAGCAGAGTAAATGTGGTTGAATACAAACACAAACTTGTACTTTTTGCTGGTCTATCTTATAAAATCCCAGTGTAATTCATTGCTGTTTGCAAGATGAAACTGTCACACTATTTTAATAGATTACTTTTATGATTAAGTCAATACTTTTTTTTTTTTCTTTTAACTTTGTGTTATCAAATATGTCAAAGTGTAAAAGTTCAGTCTGTGGGAATATTTTTACAAGACACTGGATATAACTTCCCGAGTCTTAGGGTCAACACATAGAAGCAGAGACCATTAATAAAAGGACAGCACAGGATCCACTGCGCTCTGTTTTTTTGTTTTTTTTGTTTTGTTTTTTTTGGCAGGTGGCCCCTTTCGCATTATATTCTTGACTGCCTCCAGGAGGGCCTAATGACCCTCCCCTAGGAGGGGAAATAGTGGAGGAAGAAGTGTGGGGGGGCTCGAGGGTGCACAGTGCAAAGATGCGCCCTAAAAGCCACAGAGGAGCCGGCCAGGAAGAGAGAGCGAGCGTACCATGTCTCCCACTAGAGAGACAAGCGAGAAGTAGCTCTTTTTCTCAAGACTCTTCATGTGACCATCTCCCTCTCACTTCAACCTCTCTCTTCTTCTCCGAGTCACTTCTCCACCTCCACCCATCCTCCCGTTTCTTACTCCCCTGTCCTCCGGAGCAGGTTGGTAATTGTCCCGCGCAGCAGCACGGTTTTCCATTAACTTAAGTATGTACAAGGAGCCGATCTCTAACTGAGCTAAATGTGGATTTAGTTGTGCTTTCGAGCTCCATCACAGGGAGGAAGTGGGGTCCTCAGGGGCTGCTGGGGGAGTTCGGTCTACGTCGAAACGCCCCAAGAATTTCCCGACAGGTTTATTAGCCACATCCAAAACAAACCCAGAGCCCACACCCATCTACGCCTTCTTTGCCTGAAAGATGGGGAGCAGATCCATAAACAAAATCAGAGGGTACAGTAAGGTCCCTAATCAAGGCAATCAGGGCTGTTTTCAGTGGTGTACAGCACAGCCGCAGCGCTGGTCTCATCTTTGTCTGCGCTTTAATTACTTGCTTTTGCGTTTTGATGGAGGGGGGTGACGGGGTGATTGTGCCTTATCACCTATCTCCAAGGATAAAAGACTACCCAATTACTTTGTTTGGATGCTAATGATTGCATTTCATTAGTAGCCGCTCTTAGCCCTCCTCACCCAGTAAATGAATGAATATGCAGTAATTTCAATTATTGAAATTATGAAAATTGCTTTTAAAAAGACGGCATGGGTATCATCAGCTTTCCACTGTGACATAATGCCATTTTAATTTCTATAATAGTTTTAATTGTCAGTGTGCCCGCTGTGCATTAATCATTTAATTGTATTGTCTTTTTCCGCGCCAAACACCTACACGCCCCCCAAACACCCACTCGCTTTCCCGCCCCGGCTTTGAAAATACAAATCCCAATCAGCACTACCATCTTGAGAGTGATGAGCCACGGAGAAGACAAAACTAAGTTGATTCGAAGTTCGGAGATGGTGGCCGAAGGTTCTTCTTTGGTGGAGGGGAATGGAGATCAGAACATGTGACCTTGGAGATCCCTGACATTCTTGCTGAGAACTTCATAAGAAAATGAAAGAAGCTAATATATATGTATGTGGTAATCAAGGAAAACATGAGACGGTTGTTTTAGTTCAGATTTCAATTGCAGATTTCTTCTAACACAAAGGTTGGATATAATTTAAGATAAAATATTAACAGTGCAGTGCTGCATATTTTAAGCACTTTGAACATTCATTGTTGGAAAAAAAAGGCTTTGTTACCTAAAAGAAAGTTTCTTTTTATCTCAGAAAATAAATGACGTCTATTTCTTTTAATTTTATTTGTCTAAAAATATATTTTAATAGACACCAATTCACCATAACATGAATTAGTATCATAAATAGGGCAGACAACTCCAAAGAAAACTGTGAACGTAATCTAAATCCTTGGCAACAATTAGTAGAAGTTTTGTCTAGGTACATTTTAATTAATATTTTTGCACCAAAGTTGCAAAAATTTAGCAGCTCAAAGTGAATGAATTAGTTAAATTTCATGGAATTTTTAAAACGTACTTAACAAACTTAAATGTTCAGATCATTTAACTCAATATTGTCAATCAATATAAGTAGGGTCAAAGTTATGCTTTATGTTTGAAAACTTTAAAACACAAACAATTATAAACAATTTATATTTCAGTATTCAAAAAAAAGTACAAAACATTTGCTCGATCACCAGTTAATAAAAACAAGACAGCAGTATGTGTATAAAATATCTTATTCTAGTCATCTTCAAACATACGTTATCATCCATAAGCTGGGATCAATCAATACCAGCTGGCTTTAGTCATTTGTGCTTGCAAACAAAACGCATGACACATAACTGATCTGTTATTCAGTCATGAAGTGTCACAGAAACCTTGGTAAAGATTTAAAAACATTTTTAAATCTATTTTAAAATCCATGGCAGCCTCAGGATGAAGAAGTCTAGCTGGCGAGAAAGTTTGACTAGAGTTAGCGCTGTCGCTAAGCGAGCTAATCCTGGAAACGTTCGAATCCTGTTCCAGTACAGAAACTTTCCTCAAAGTTTATGACAGTTCTCAAGTTTCACTACATTAATATATCAATTCGTAACACAACCCAAATAGATGTGCTTATCTCCTACCATGTTCTACTGGACACCAAACAAGGCTAACAGATTTGTTGTTAAAGAAAATAATTGATCTTAGATTCAAACCATTGCTGAACATTACATTACATGTAATGTATTTAAATAAAAAAACATTTTTATCACCCTCCTAAATTCCCTTTTACAGAGTGTTTCTAGTTTCACTGCACAATATTATGTTATCTCCTTTGTTAGCAGGCAGTGTGAGTGCTATTTATCAGAAGATACTGTTTTAAGGAAGTGGAGTCCAGCTTTCTTAAGACCCTAATTATACTCAATTAGGGTCTCTGTCTCTTTTAGTGCATGGATTCTCTATTTAGTTATAACTACTAATTATAATCAAAACAATTTCACTTTCACCTGCCTTTGTAGAAGCATTTAAATATGAAAACCTAAGTTAAGTTCATCCAGCAAATAGTCAATGTGACAGTTTATCTGCTGTGTGTTTCTGAACTGTGAGATAAAGCATAATTAGAGGCAAAATAATAAACAACAACCATGAGAAGAAGCTCTCAATTGTCTCCTGAAGAGGAAGAAGCACAAGCAGCTTCTACAAAAACTTTGCTAAGTTTTTTTAGTCCCAAATCGTTTTCGTAAACTCGTGTCATGAAAATCAGCTCAAGGCAAAACTGACAGCTGGGACAATTTGCAGTGATATTTCTGCCTGTGTGTTTGGATGACAAAAATACACACACATCAGTGTTTGTAAGATTCCACTTCGATGGAAAGTAGTCCAGTACACATCAAGATGACATAAGACATACATTAAAATGATAAAGTAGACCTGCACTATTGTGTTAGAAATCTTTTAACAGACTGTTGCTTCATGCATTGACTGTGTGTGCTGCTAGTTAAAATGACACTACAGATCTACTTGAGATCAGCTGGTGAGAAAAAACATGACCTTTTCTCTACAAACCTTAAGCTGTTTCCTCAAAGTAAAAGTTGGAAGCAAAGATCTAAATATTGTTAATGTGATTTTATTTGTTTTTAGGTAGATAAACCCTGGTTTTGCATACACTTTAAGTCTCACTTTGTATCAACCTAAGTTACAGAGCCATTCCAGGATGTTTTTTTGTTTTTTTTCCTAACATTGATACTATGGCCAAAAAGCAATGTCTCCAGTAATTGTTTAAAACATTCAATGTTTACCACAATACACAGAAATACAGTCTTGGTCTTTGTTTTGGAAGAACCAGCCTCGACTCCATGCAAGATGGTTAGTAATGGAAGCTAACGCTAACAGCTTGGCGTTAGCTAAGTCCATCAGGAGTTAAGACCCAGGTGGGCTTTGAAAATCTCAAAACCATCATGGTGAGTTATCCATCCGTCCTTCATAATTTTAGGTGGTAAATATCTCCATAACAAAGTGAGGCTGGAAGTGGTGCTCCACCAATAATCTTCCTGAGTGCAACATGTACTAAGCGTGGTTCATTTAAACCCTTTCTGGTCATCGTAGCGAAAGAAAATGTAGTGAACATCACAGCAGTTTCGTTGAAAGCTGTTTTTTAGATCTTTAAATCATGTTACTTTACTGTCAAACATTTTCACTCCACTGTCGCCAAATGCTTGCATAATATGTAGGTTTGTTAAAAAATCACAGACTACTAATTGACATATGGAATTTGGCTGCATTTTTATCAAATCATAACTCTTTTTTCTTCTTGTAATAAATTGAGTTGACATTTGTTTTAATTGTTTACACGTTCCACTTCGGTATCTGTTTCAGAGAGGAAGGTCTTTGGTGGCGCACCGACTCGCTGCACATCCCATGTAAATATTCATCAGCTTCTATGTAAACAACCATCCAATGCAAACAGTTTACATACTCCTAAAATAGCGCTTGTGTAAACCGCTGTGACATTTTTCAAATCGGTGTTAAAGCAGCTGTTATGGGAGCGTAAGAAGGTCAAGCAGAAGAAAGAAAGCACCAAGATTGTGTGAAGAGAACATCTAAATGTGATGATAGCAAGTGGAAGCCTGGAAAGTACTCTTAGAAAAGGGACGGATTTACAAAAGACTTACCCTTCTTTGGTTTGAATCACACAATATGATTCTGTAAAAGAAGCCAATTCTGTTTTTTTTTTTTGTTTTCTTTTTTCTTTGCTCCAGGCCGTGACATTTCGCCAACTTGCTATCACCCTATCGGGGTCAAGAAGTCTCTTACCATACACTGAACAAACAAGCTTGTTCTGTTTTATTCAACCACATGAGGATGAAGTCCTTGGTTACATACTGTCTGTGGGGCACTGAAGGCACCATGGTCCAAGGCTGGCCTTCGTCCAGTTCCTACACAATTGTGCCACCTTCTGGAGTAAATGGTAAAATATAGCAGGAAGGAGGAGGAATTCAGAAGCCACTCAAGCCAAGAGTTTCTTTGTGCCGTAAGTCCCTTCTTTATGTTTCTGTGTTCCTATTGAATGCAAGAGAGCACAGCAAGACAAGGTCACCTTTAACCAGATTTTTTTGTTGTTGTTCTGTGAGGAAATCTGTCTTTTATGTTAGAGAGGAATTTTATACATTAACAGGTGAAGTTAGCAGGTCCCTATGTGGATTTTTTTTTTTCCCCAACTATGAAGGTTGTAAACTTCAGAAAGATGAATCCAGTCTTATTAACAAATCATTTTTAATTTTTTAATTTATACCAGAGAGCATCAGCTCAATGTAAATAGTCTAATTACATTTTTAGCATTATTTTATACGGTGGCCTCGGTTATCCTCCTGTTTTCCCGGGACAGACGTCTCCCTGTTTCTATTTCATCTCCATTGAGACTCAGAGCCGCCACAGAAAGGCTGCGGTGTTTGCCTGCATGTTGTTGGTGCACTAGTGAAGCGAGGGTGTACACAGACTCATATTTGGGGGCTGGGAGACGAAAAGAGAAGATTGGGGAGCGATTCAATCGCTACACAAATGGATTTGGCTAATAGAGGCAGCCTCTGATCCTGACTGGTACACAGCTGGAGCCCCCCTAATTGGAGAGGGTGAAGAGTGGAGAAGAGAGTGGATAGGGAGAAAGAGAGAATATGGCCCCCGGAGAAAATGCACCTCTGCTGCATCACTGCTGGGCTGACGTGGCTCATGGCAAACGCTTGTGTCCAAGGGAAAGGAAACCGTTTCAAAAAATAAATAACACGGCCTGTGAAGGCTCATCATAGCTCATTGTTAATATTCTCGCCCCTGAAAGCAGCTTTGTGTAATCATTTCTGGTATTCTAAATATCTGATGAAGGGTGGTCTAAGAGCAAAAAGTGGCTCACTTCACCGCATTGAGGACCATTAGAGAAATGCTATAACTATTTATCAGCGCTGAGTACTCGGCCCTTTTTTCTAAATTGGCGTCGTCGTAAAATGTGTTTCCCTGAAATAGTTTGAGGTAAAAATGCAAAGCAGGCAGAGAAGAGTGAAATTACTCCTTCTAAAAGGAGTGAAAGTCAAATTCCTCAAGTTTTTTTCGTTTTTGTGACATAATACACGTCCCAGATTTCGTATTTATTTCTGCATAGCTTTTGATGTGCCAGTAAAAATGGAAAAATTGACCAGTTTGAGTATTTTGGGGTTGAATGTGAATTTGTCTGGTATTTTCCCTCTTTTGGGTAATCATTTTGTGCCGCTGATTCCCATTCATGATGCATTTTCTGAGTACACTGCTATTGCAGGGGTTTTTTTGTCATTCATTGATCTTCAAATCATTTCAGATTTTCATGTTGCATTGTCCAACTAGGTGAAAATATTTAATCTCCCAAACATATAGGGGATGGGAATTAAACAACTTTTTAATGACTTTGCATAAAATATGAAAATAAAAAACAACTAATTCAAACCAACACTTTTTGACTACAACAAAACTGTAAAAAACAAAACAACCTAACACCAAAAATGTTTTAATTATGCTATTAGTAGAGAGAGAGGAAGACTCTTCAACATCAAGTCCCCTGCTTCCAGCAGCCTGATGGTTTGTTCCACTTCCTGGTTTGCCTTTCAATAAACATGAGGTGTTTACTAAATGTGTGCACCCATAATAGTAAACAACCTAATGCAATAACCACCACAAAAAAGTGAAATTCTAAATATATTGTGTGAAACAATTGTAAAAATATTATGTGGAAACATTTAAATAAATACTAACAGTGGGGAAAAGATGGAGGAACCTCCACAAAACCACTGTGACAGTTTTAGGATTGGAGTTGTTTTAATTTGGTAGAAGTTTCTTTGGTCTCGCCTCATTAGCTTCAGCCAAACTAACCTGAATATGGTAAATGAGAATACCAAGAGAAATATCTACTCTACTGGGAACCAATACTTCAACATAAAAAAAAAATTAAAAAAATTTTTAAAAAGTGAGGGTTTTATTTTGACAGCTGTAGCAGCTCACTAGTGACATACCTTCACTTTTTAGTATTTTTTCTTTTAAGCTACATTTTGTAGTAGTGACAACACAGAGGAAAACATCGGGAAAGCATTGCACCAAAAGGAACGTGTTGATTTTAAAGAATTTTTTACATTTCGTGTAGAAAATGTGTTTGGATCTTCTAGGAGTGAGAATCTCTTCCTTTTGCGTAAGGAGTAAATCTGGCGAGATGTAAATGAAAGTATGTGTGTGCGCTGGGAGCAGGGAGAGGGGAGCCGACTGGACAGAGTGCAGTGAGAGAGCTCTCGTGTGTGTGTGTGTGTTTTAAAAGTAGGAGGTCTCTTCCAATTGCCGCAAAACACAAAGAGCTGCAGAGGGAGACCTCAGCAGGGGGGCTCTTAGCAAGGCCATCAGCTCACAGGGAAAGGGCAGAGGAAGGGCTCACATGCAGGAAACAGCCTGTAAAGGAGACGGATTTCACTCACACAATCCTGCACTTATATCCTCATGAGGACATTTAATTGCCCTTCATATAAATCCAGCCAGTCTATGAAGAGGTTTAATAGAGAACATCCGTGGGCAACCAGTGAGACTAAGGAAGAGGTGTAGAGAATATGCTAACTAGATGTGCACTCCATAAATATGTCCTGACCTGAAAAGTTGGAAGACGTAACCTCGTTTTGAATGAGAGGTAGGGAAAAGTCCGATTTTGAAATTGTGACAAGTATGAAGGGGGTCACAGCAAAAATGAGAGAAAGGGAGAGGAAGACTCCATGCAAAACACTGAAAACACTGAACATCAACACGTGTCGTGGGGAAACTTTTCTTCCGCAGAGTCGTGGAAGCTGCTCAGAGTTGATAGGAGCATGGACTGAGCTAAAAAGAAAACCACCAACCACAGACGGAAATGTGTTGGGTGGTCTTAATATGAAACCAGAGCTCAGTTCAGACATAAATCCATCTAAACATTTGAGGCAGGGGTCGGAAATTAATGCTCAGGACTCAAAAGTTGAATAAAAATGCACAAAACATTTCAAATCTTGCATTTTCTCTTATCAAATCAAGTTTATTTGAGTAGAACAACAAGGCAGTTCAAAGTGCTTCAGGTCATAAAAACATGCTACTGTCACCAGTCATGAAACAAGCAATAAGCTTTACATTTTGTCAAATGCCACGATGAAAGTCGTCAAGCAAATGTACATCACAAATATAGATCAGTGTTCCAGTTATTATGAATCAAAGGCAGCTCTAACAGAAGGTTTTTAGTCTCGATTCAAAGTTTTCTGGACGTTTGCTCCAGATTAGTGGAGCATAAAAACTGAATGCTGTTTCTCCATGTTTAGTTCTGGCTCTAGGGATGCAGAGCTATGTACTACTTTGTGTTGGTCAAGTCTCAACCCTAAAGCAAACATAGAAAACAATATGTAGTAAACGCTTCAAATATGCCTTTGTTTTGCTGAAACTAGTCCTAAAGACAGATTAAAAGTACAAATACATCCTCAAATTTTGCCCGTATTCACTAAGTACAAGAAAACAAAAGAACAAGGGACAACTCTGACACTCTTTTGTTTTGCAAATGCACACCTTCACGTTCTGCCGAATAACACATAAAGACAGTATTTATGTCAGAAGAGGAAAGGGAATAATTGGCTTCGCACTCCTCGCGCTCTACAGCCGATAATCCCCGATCATCAACATGTTAATGTACAAACACAGACAAATCGTCAGATCCTGTGGGTACACGAACGCACAGAAGCGAGCCAACCATCCCTCCCACCGTGTTTCCTTTGTGCGGACCATTGTAACAGTTTTGTCTGAGCCATATGGGCTGGTTAAGGGATGTGGACCCCCAGCAGCTGAGGCTTTGTCCTCGTGTCACACAGGTCACCGGGATTGTGTTCCCCGCTAATTCCTTTTTTCAGGGACTACAGATCAGAGTCTATAATGATCTGGGCGGCCTAGGACAGGGATTACTGCTGCTACCAGACATCAACAGGCCTGCGTGTGTATGTGTGTGTGTGTGCGTGTGTGTGTGGGAAGGGGGTGAAAAACAGGAGAAGATGGAGAGAGATGACATCTTAGATGAAACACTGTTGCTGCTACTCTCTCAGCAGGAATCAATTGATTCCCTCCTCTTGCTGGAAACCCACCCACAGCACCGATATGGATCCTCCCCATCTCTCAAACACACATGCACACACACGCACACACACACACACACACACACATGCTCTGAGTTTTCCACCTCATTTCTTCCAATCCAGTTTAGGCAAACAGTATTAGCGGAGAAAGTGAAGGCAGTGAAGGGAACGTAATGGCTTCTGTTGTCTTCCCTGACCTCTATTGTTGCCGTGTGGATTACAGATTACAAAGTGATTTCTGCTTTTTTTTTCTCCCCTTCACACCTTTTTACCATCTATTATGTAACAGTATTTTAACATGGCAAATTAAAAAGTTTTGCAGAACCTAAGGATTTTTATCTCAGTAGAAACTGTGACGGATTTCTTTCAAAGTAAAATCTGCTCCAGAGGCAGCACATGTTTTAATTTCACGGTGTATCCACTGCTTTATTTAATCTCAATTTGCGAGATTAAGTCCGTCTAATTATTTTTGGTGAGTGAAACATTTCTTTACTAAACTTGTGTAGTCTTCTGATTGTTCAGCCTTCTTTAAAGCTGCAGTATGTAACGTTAAAAAAAAGAAAGAAAAGTTTTTACTATTAAAACTATAACTCTTGTGACAGTATGATATGATACAAATAATCTGTGAAAATGTTCCTCTGCCTTCTCCCAGTGCTCCCAGTGGTAACTATGACCAACCAATCAGAGCCAGGAGGAGGGTCTTAGCGCTGACAATCATTCTCTGTGTTGCTCTCTGTTACGCTGCAGCTTCTTTTTGATAGCACAACCTGTTGTGAATGCTCACGTTAGTCAGCATAGCCACTGATAACGGTGGATAAACAGTTTTTCTCTAATAGTAAGTTGTTTCTGAGCTGAGGTGCATGTACACAAGGTTGATTGACAGCGCTAAGACCCTCCTCCTGACTCTGATTGGTTGTTTTTTGGCCGAGAGCGGTGTCTTTTCCATTTGATAGCACAATCAAGTAACTATGTGATCTTCACTTGCAATAAAAATGCTACATATGTCAAATATGACCTAAAAAAAAACTTGCCTTTGTTACATAACGCCTTGAAATTGGGCCTCTGTCTCTTTAAATACTCCCGCTCCTTCTGGAACTTTGCAGAACTCCAAAGACAGCACTAGGTCCATCCAGGTGTTTTGCTTAATGAATGGTTGCCGGGGGAGACTGAAGGATTTCTCAAACATGCATGAAAGAATCAAGTTAATGCTCCAGATATGGTGTTGAAGAGGGAATAACATTATAACATAACTTTACAGTGTACTGCCCCTTTAACTTTAAACTTTAAATGATTTAGGGTTACAAATTGACAGTAATAATACCATTTGGTCGTTTCTCAAGACTGTAACTAAAATGTAAATACAAGGGGAGCAGAAGCGACAGCATTTGTATTGGCTTACTGAATAAATAGAAACTTTTCTCACAAAATGAGATGCTTAACGTGAAGAACTTTTTCTCTTGTGCTCCTCTGCTTAAAGCCCATAAAAAAAAGCTGCAAATAAGATATGTCATGAAATATAGCATGAATGAAATGAAAGTCAGTCCTTTCAAACGCAAACTGCAACTTTCAATGAGATCAAGAGCAGGAAATCCAGAGTAGATGAAAGGCTTGTTGCAACAAGAGCCTTTCAGTTCCTTTCAGAAAGGAAAAAAAGAAAACAACAACATTGTCGCCGTTCAGGACTTTAGTAAACAGCGCTGGTCTCTCTCACTGCCAGGAGATTGATAAGACAAGCTTACTAATTAGATCTTCAGAAGAAGATCTAAACGAAGTCTACGAAAGCTCATGTAGACCAAAAGAAAAAAAAAAGATGAGTTGCTGAAAAGAACTACTTTTAATAGAGCAGCTGAAAAAAAACAAAAAAAAAACAATTTGGTTCTTTTCCCTCATTCCACTTTTAATTTTCTGCCCTCATTTGTTTTCGTTGACATTGCTTCAGAGTTGAGCCTCTTCCTTCTTCCCGCTTGTGAAAGGGACTTGCATTGTAATTCATTCTCTCAAGGACCGGTCCCCATGCAAGGCCAGCCGATAATAGGGCCGAACCATTTACCCGGCAGTTTTATTTGTGTTTTTTTCTCTCTCTCCCTTTTCCTTTCCCCTCTCGGCTTCGGACAGATCACGGTTGCTGTGAGATGACAGCTGTCTCCGATGCATTAGCATTGCAAATTAATTAATTAATGGAGGTTGGGTAAAGGGGGGAACCTCAGCCACAGGCCTGCAGCCCGGTTTAGGACAGAATGGGTCGAGTCCTGGCCAGGTGCTTATGAGAAACCATGACATGAGGAGCAGCTGACAGGCCAGATTTTTTTTTTTTTTTTGTCATTGCATTGTTTTGGTCTAACCCCTTCAAACTTCACAGATTACAGATTTATGTCTTATGAGAGTTAGCTTGTAATCATTTTATTCATGTAGCATCACTTATTTGTCGGTTGCTTAGCACAGTACGTTGAACAGACATATAAATATCATAACATGGTTTTCATTACAAATTTCTGGTGATTTCTGAGTCGGTAGTGATGTATTTTATTAAATTGAGATAAGGGGTAGGATTAAATAAGTCTTCACTTCTTTTCAAACAGAGACATGGTGGTAAACTAATTAGTCTGTTCTTGGTTATACATGCACATGTTTTCTCTTGTCCTGCGTTTTGCTTGTTTTCTCGTTTAAATGGAAAGAAACGTTCACAGCCGACCAGCGACTGCTATGGTTTTGGTCTTTTTTTTAAACAAAATCCTCTCTTACTGAAGGTTATTTTTCCCCAAATGTATGAGAAGGACCTCATACCCATGTTAAACAAAAACATTTTAAAGTTATAGTTTGGGGTAAAAATGTGTTTTTGGCTTTAATATTAAGCCACTTAAGACAACCTTCCTTTGCTTCAAGGCTGGTTAACAGAGGTTAAGAAGTTGCTATAGTTGAGCAAACTGATACTCTTTCCTTAGACAAGGGGAAGCAAGGTTGGCCTTCCATGGTTTTCAGGTGTTGGAAATTATACCTTTTTTTTTAGAGGTTTTTAAAGACTAATGGCGATCATTAAGATGCCCATTTTTCACAGTTTCTTGAGTGTGATGCTGGCCACCAGGTTATTTATTCAGCATTTTTCTTAGGTTAGGCACTTAATCAATGCATCATTATTGAGCCTTATTCACGAAAACGCGGCACAAAAAGGTCGCTGCAGATATTGTGTGCAAAGAGCCTCGGCTACAGAGTGGATCAGTGTTTACGTTTGCCCTGTAAGTAGTGCAGTTATTAAAAAGATGAATTGATTACCACAACTCCTCAAGCTTGTCACTCACACTGTCATCTATGTCCAAAATGTGTCAAGCTGCCAAGACCAAATCCTGTTAATGTCGTCTTTATAATACAGCAATGGAAGAAGGTGATTGTTCCAGACCCCTGCAACGATGGATCGTCATGGTAACCAGTGAGCCCTGAAGCTTCGCGCTTCCTCAGAGGAGACCTCGGAGGTGCGCGTAGACGTGAATCCGTCGCCAGCAGAACAAAAAATCTGAGAGCGGAGCGGGGTTGGGCAGAGGTAGCTGCTGGTAAAAGGTTTCTGAGACTTGGGGGGGTTTAACGTGGATTTCAGTAGGACCGTGATCATTAGACGCTATCCCTGAGGAAAAACGGGAGGGAAAAGTTAAAAGCCCAATTCAAAGGAAAGTCAATTGTTTGCATTTCACCAATGGATTTCCTAATTTATCTGTAAACTTATATAGCAACCCATTTTCATCTGTACGTTCACTCAGATTCATTTCTCCTGCTGGTAGGATTTGTTTTGTAAAGCACGTATTCCTCAGTGCCGGATTGGTATATTTTCCTTATGTAAATGACCTGGATGACTTCAGCTTTACCTGACATAAATACGTCACATGGCATTTCTTCTGGAGTAAAAAAAAACAGGGATGGAGAGAGGAAGGTCCGCTGTCTGGGTCCTTTACAAATCCTAGAGTGGCCATCCTCCTACTGCCAGTCCTTGCACAGGGCCACAATTAAATTCTTCGCCCACTTATTCTTCTCCTCTTTTCTGTCTCTTGAGGAGACACCTCTCTTGAGAAACCACTGAGGCTGCTTTTTAAAGGTCCCAGTGTGGTAGGGTGACAGAGGACACCACTCTCTGTCTTTTCTCTAATTTGGAAAGACCACGCAATGCTGAAAAGGGGGTTCTCAGCTCCCTTCCCAGAGAGCCCCACTGCTCCTGCCCCCTTACCCAGCAACACCCCACAAAGTCAGCCGTGCTCGGGGAGCACTCCCCTTGTCGGTTCTCAGATCCCCCACACCACCCCGCCCTAGTCTTTCTGTGTGATACCGGCGGCATTGTGAGCGGCAGACAAAGAACAGGAAGCCTGGGGGTCGTCAGGGCACGCCTGAAGGTCAGCTCAATCAGTCTCTGTGTGATGGATGTGGCAGGAAGGCTTGAAAACGCAGCACGCAGGATGACCAAATTCACCTTTTACTCTGTTCTTTGTTCAACATTTTATCTCAGCACACACATGATCCAATTTCTCTTCGGTAATATTCTAGCAGTAGTAGTATTACAAGTCATTTCTATTTAATATGTAATAAATATGTAAATTCCCTTTGGGATCAATAAAGTATTTATTGGGACTGAACTGAACTGGATGGAACTGAACTGGTTTGTTTTGACTTGATTTGATTGAACTAAACTGAACTTAACTGAATTGAAAGTGACAAACGTGGCCTGTCACGATTATAAATTGTGCTGAACTATAAATTGTCCCAGAAATTATTGCGATAAACAATAATATTGTCGTTTTGAGAGCAGTTTCCGCTGATGAGATGATAATGGCATTAAATTGTAAGCTTGCTCTCTCAAAGACTAATAAACTTTGAGAGAGCAGCAACAGAAACTGGATGATAATTCAAATATCCAACATAAAGCACAACAAACCAAAGACAGCAAATAAAACGAAATAAAAACGGCAGAAATAAAATTGGATTATGAAGCCCTTCAAACTATACTAATCATCAGAATAAAAATTATCGAGCTCGTCTCAATTTATCACATGATTAATTGATTAATTGCTTCTTATGACAATTATTATGACAAACTGAATTGAATCGAGTTGTTTAGTGTCAATTTTTCTTTTTATTGAACTCTGACCTTAGCTGAGTTGAGCCTATCTTACTTTTACCAAGTAAAGTTACAGCGACTCTGCTGCTGCAGCAAACAAACGCTCTAACAAGCTAATCCGTGAATGAGATTTACTGCATTTGCAGATGATGGGCAGCATTGGAAAACTGGTTCCTAAATTAATGGTGGTAAAAAAAAAAGAGAGAGAAAAAAATGCCACTCTAGTCAGTGGGTGGGAGAAGGGTGTTTGTGTGTCGGCAGTCGTCATGGAGACCCCCGGCTGTGGGAAGCAGTCCAAACATGACAGAGCTGACTTTACTGACTCAAGGTGACTGGGACGGGGGACACAGCAGCACACAACATGGGGACAATAGCCTATCCATTAGCGCTAATGGGGGACACATGTAACTGGATTAGGGTGAGGACACCTGGGAGGGGGAGAGACCACATGGGGAGATGGTAGCCCCTCCAACACATCCCAAAGCCACCCCTTCACGCACATCACCATCAAACTTTCACTACATCAAGCGCCTGCTGTGGAGTGGTGAATACCTGGAGGCATTCAGACGTGAACGACAAACTACTGTGGAAAATATATACATTAAAGTATAAATTAAGAATGATGGTGAAATAACCAGGACTGAAAAACCATATTGTCACGATGTAAGCTTTCAGCATTGGTCAACATGAATAATTATTGATTATATTATGCCAAACTAGTGACATGACCTTTCCCGTTTTATCCGCAGTTTTCACTTCACTCTGTTGTTTTTTATTATTATTATTACTATTTTTAAGTAGTTATGAGGTACAGTGGCAAAACCTTAAACTGCTGCTGCGCAGGTTACTCAGCAGGTTGTTGCTAGGTAACCAAAGAGTGAGTTAGTCCATGCTTCTTACCTAGCTTAGCTCGCAGCAAGAGGTTCTTCTGCCTACATCCCCCAGAATGCTGTGCAGTTCTGGCTCGGAGTTCAGTCAAATTATTGAACATTCTATCGTATTATCTACTGATATTGATTACATGTCTATCGAGTTATAATTTGTTATTGATTTATTGTCCAGCCCTCGTGATAATATTTACATCAAGGAAACAAATTAAGCTAAACAAATTTCAATCCAATTAGAGCACATTTTTCCGACTGTAGTCGGCATCAGTGGCACAAAAAGCTGTGGCGCTGAGCTAGAGTGGGCGCCACATCGATGACAGAGAAATTATTCCTTGTCAAGAACGCTCTGGGGCCCGATTAACTTTCACTTTAATCGTGTTGTTGTCTGAGGAGGGGAAGCTAGAGATGGAGAGGCAGGAAATAAAACTCTAGAGATCAGAAGACAAAAAAATGGAAGAGGGCGAAGAATACAGATGTCAAAATAAACCTTTTCAACGTGGTTGGCAGACTGTAGTACGTCATGTCAGACTATCGAGAGAAGGCTTGTAAATATTCATGTTACTAGTCGCAAATGTCGGGATTATGATAGTTTTGCATTTTTCATTATAGTTTTGTTGTATTTGGATGTGACATTTTGTCTAACTAGCTTAAATTCATTTTTAGAGCTAGTAGAACTCTAAAATGTCAAAGTATTGTATTCTGATTATGGATATATCTATTGGGTAATGAATGCTCAACAGTAGAAACCATTTTCAAAAAAAATGTTTCAGATTATTGTTGGATAACAACTGACTCTTGCATTTTCTCCCAACTATTGCTGTCGGCGTTTTTATGCGCACCAGCATAAGTGCTGGATTATGGTGGATTATGTTGTGTCGTAATTTGTCAACAGCCGACGTAAACTGGGGAAAAAAATTAATTTCACATCAGTTCAAAGGGTTAATAAATAGATTCATAAACACAAAAATGTATATCTATTATATCTATTCTTTCAGTATGTTTTAGTTAGTTTTATAAAACCACGACATAGTTCCAGTGAGTTATTGTTTTTCCTTTAGTTAACTATAGTAACCTTGGCAACTGTGTGCCGTAGCTACATACTGGAGCTATAATGTGTCTGCATACACCTCAGAAAGTATGTAGCTGAGGTCCCCTGCTTCTCAAAAGAATATTTTTAAACCTCCCACAACTTTCTCGCTATTGGAACAAATCAAATGAAAACTGTTCTGAAACCTCTAAGGTCGATGTGCCTCTATCTGCTCAGCCTCCACCCTCCATCCAAACCCTCTTGGCTCGTCTCTCATCCCACTTTTCCGTCTCCCCCTGTGCGCGAATTCCTGCGCCCTGCTCAAGACGCCCAGTCAATTAATAAGACATTGTCTCCACCCCTTTGCTTGTGCACAAGAGGCCACCCAGGAGCGGGCGGGCCTTTCCTCTAAAGCCGCTTCACTGGTGGCCCCCAGGAATGCCAGGAGCTTTGGGAACAGGGTGGGGTTGGAGGTCCGAGGGGGGTGAAGTGGGGATGGAAGGGCACAAGGGGGCATGGGGTTGGTTGGAAAGGTGGATAATGGAAACAGCCCCATCATGCTCATGTGCCGGGGCAAGCCGGTGAAAAATTGGAGGGCGACAAAAGGAAATGCTTTCCCTCCTCTCCAGGATCAAAGGCACTTCACCCTTCGGCAGTCCAGCTTAAATCCTGCCCTGTGAGCAGCCCAGTCAGAAACACACACACACACACACACTTTTTAGTTGGGGCTTGCTTAAAGGATTTCAAGCTGGCATACATTCACGTCATGCTGGCTTTTTACGAACCATGAGCTGATGCTTAAAACGATAGAACAAATTTATCCTTAAAATTTGACGGTGGTTTCCTATTTCTCAGGACAAACTTTGTATATGATTCGTGAGTAATTTGCACCGACTCATTTATTTGACCACAATGAGGAAAAGGCAAAAACAAAAAATGTGAGCAGAATAGTGTTTGATCAACTTCACCATGAAGAGTGAAGCGCCAGTATGTATTAAAAATCATATAGTCTCGTTGAGTAAAGGGTGTTATTTTTATTTTTTTCTTAAAGCCCAGAGTTTCAAACTTTATTAAAGAAATGAGATTAATATATTAGGAGAATAATGCTTATCCTCAACCCTTCAGCTGGAAGTGGAATGATTAAAGAAACAAGACAATTTAAAACACTAAAATCAACAAAAAATGAATGTTTTAGATTATCATCAGCTGGTAAAAGATTCAACTCTATAAAGATGTTTTTGTTCTCTCTTCCTCTCTCTCTCCCTCTCTCTCTCTCTCTTTTAGTCTGAAAGGTGAACTCAAGCTTTTTACTCATAATTTGGACTCTAAATACTCTTGGGGAGCATTTGAGAGAGTTTAAGAGAGTTGTTCAGACGGAACAAGGCTCACAGGGTCCTGCACACTCATATTCCAGAAAACAGGCCATTTGTGTGTCGGCGGGTCAGTCCATCATCGTCTCAGCCTGACTCTCTTTCTGAACTGACCTAAAGAGAATCATCAAATCTTTTAGTGCTTACATTTTCAGAGACTTCCGGATCAAACTGAGGATTATTTTTGCCATGCAGCTAAACAAACAATTTACCAAAGCAGGTTTATGGTCATTGCTGAATCTCTGGAAGCCAGTCTGAGGTTTAGAAGATAATTTATTCATTTGAGTGTCCTGTCAATATAATAAAGGTTTTTGCAAAACACATAAATAGTAAATAGCAAACAATATAATATCCCCAAAACAAGCCTGGCAGTTCCTGACCTGCTGCCCACATTAGACCAGTCAGACTGAGGACAGGCTGAAGCCCCGCCCACTGCCATCTAGCCCCGCCCTCTGTCCTCTAGCCCCGCCCACTGGAGGGAAGGCTACTCAGAGCAGCCACCAAAACTATCAAATCCCTCCCTTCATCTTTTCTGATTCAATTACTGGCTACTATTGGTCAATTCCCAGATTCTGTGTTATATTAAAAACAAATAATGGCATGAATATCTTTCATAAAACAAACAAACAAGCAAAAAAATCTACCTTCTGGTCTGCATGCGACCATTCACAAAAGATTTGTCCTGTTCTTTAAATGCAAATGATGATAACCCTATTTAGTTAGTTAGTTGTGTTTTTTTTTTTTCTTTAATCTTGTTGCTTCAAAACTTTCTCTAAGGAGAGAGACACATTTATATTTTATCTCATCTTATTGCAACATGAAAGTTTATCATGACTTATGGCAGATAAACTATCCCTGTTTGAGTCCAGTAGGATAAATTTCGTTCATTGAAGACGACGTAAAAGGAAATGACTTGTAATAACATTCCACTCAGGGTTAATGTGTCGGGTCTGAGTGGGGAAACGCCTGAGAGTAAAACGGCTGTTCAGCAGTAAATTCAGAGACTGAACGGTTTTATTTCATTAGTGGAAACTGACAGAAGGGATGTAGATTAGCTTTAGATCAGCAAACGGAGTCAGAAATTGAGTCTGATGTTTCGAACTTAACGATCGTAATTTTCATGCTTAAAACAGAAGAGTGTCTTGTTTTTGTTTCCACCCCGCCATGGCTGACTCACCGAGAACATCAAAGCACGATCATGGATCCTAATGTCGTCAACAAATGAATGACTGATGTGCACAACCAGGCTGAAGGGTTGACCCTGTAACAGAATGACTTTTTCATTTGTTTGGTCCTATTTAGTGCAAAATCAATATGAAAGCAAAACAGTTAGCAAAAGAGTTTTAGAAAATCTTGCTCTAACAATAAATTAATTAAAAAAAACAAGCACCTATGCTGATTTACAGATATTACAAACCCCACAAACTTTTGGGCACCTTTAATCTGAACTACTCTATTGTAGCTCTGACTGCTTGTTAAGGAACATTGTCCACTCACGGTTGTCCTGATGGCAGATTTTCCCACCTGAGTTGTGCATTTCCTCCCGAGTCACCGGTTTTCCCAGCACTGTGCATGCTTTGAGATGTGCAGCTGTCGAAGTTTGACCCAAACGGGCTCTAGAGGTCAAAAAAAGTAGGAAAAAATTCCATATTTTTGTGTCACTCATTTCTGAAAGTGAAACTTATGTATTTTATAGATCCATTGCACAGAAAGTAAACCATTTCAAACCTTTCTTTGTTATCATTTTGACGATTATGCCGCCAAGTTTTGAAAACGCAAAATTCAGTGTCTCAGATTCCATTGTGTTTAGTAGGAAATGTAACGTTTCCTTCAGCAGACGAGCTTTGTGGAGATGCTGCAGGGTGGCACCTGCCCACGCTGTCCAAACCAAACGCTGCTTCAGTGACCACCAACCTCTGTTCTTGATTGTTCAGCTAACTGGCCTGATCTGAACCCTATAGAGACTCGATGGAGTTATTGTGAAGATGAGGATGAGAGACCAGACAGAACAATGCAGAAGAACTTCAAGAAGTTTCCATTACACCTACGCAGAACCATCAGTGTCAGTAATGCAGAAATTTTCTGCAACAACAGCCCTGACGCAAATATTCAGAGATCATAAGTAGGCAAAGGTGTTAGAACCATAACATTGCCGTCTGAAGTCCACTGATGAGCACCATGATTGTGAGAGAAAAGACTTTAAATCGTTCTCCATGTCAAAAGATTCAACTTTTTTCCCCCCGAATCCCCAGTTTTCCTACATTTCAAATGTGAGTTTTGTTATCAGTGGTTTCCTTCATGTATTTGCAAACTTATGTGAATGTTTAAATCAACCAGATGCTCGTCTTCTCTGTGTGCATCTTCTCTATTCAGCGTTAAAGCGTTCCCCTCTGTCCGTCTTGTTTGATGCATCATTTTCATTAGAGTCTCTGTGATGGGTTTTCAGAGTGTATCTCCCATCTACATACTCAGACTATACAACACATTGTCTAGTAATGGATAGCATGTTAGTGCAGGGGGTGAGATTTCAAAGAAAAGACATCTTGCACACAGAAAGAGAGAGAGCACAAGCGGTGTAATGAGTTTCTGCTGCTGAACATCCATGTTGCAAAATTAGCCAGAGGAAAAGTGCCCTTTAAGTGCACCATCTGTATCCCTGCATATATGCAGCAAGTGGGGTGAAACCAACAGAGGAGGGATTCAAAGCCACGGATACACAACTCAGCTTTGTTTTTCAAATATTTTGCAGCTATATCAATCTGGGTCCTGAGGAAATAATCCGTACAATTGAAAACATGAACCACTCTCACATATATATATATATATATATATATATATATATATATATCGCGCCGTTCTTAGTATAAATCCACATATAAATAAAAAAACACACTCTCACAGATATATATATATATATATATATATATATATATATATATATATATATATATATATATATGGCCTTGTGGCATATTAACCTTTACTCATGGCACAAACACAAACTTCAGTTGAAATTGTCTGCTTTTTTTGTCTGATAAGGCAACACAAATTAACTATTTTTTTTTTTTTATTATTTTTTTTACAGATAATCTGAAAAGTGTGGCTTGCATTTGTATACAGACACAGTAATCAGGCCTTGGTGCGGCTGGTGAACTGAGATGGTTATGGCAGGTAATTCATGATCTAACATGGAGCTGATTTCGAAACCTTGTTTTCTTTCCTTAACTTGGGTCATTTTTGTCTGACATGTACGTGTATTTGTTGATTCGAAGCATCTGGGTGTGACAAAAATAGCGAGACAGAATACGCCGTTCACTTTCTCAGTGCACTGCACTTATTTTCTTAAAGTGAGACAAAACTACATAGACTAAAAGTCTTTTGTTCTCTCCTTCCTGAAGAAAATGTTGCATTCAATGACTTTGAGAACTAAAGGAGTCTGGGCTGGTAAGTGAAAACTATTACTAGTTACCTCTAACTAGTCACGGTTAGATTAAAAGTGATCTCACCTCATTTAGAAGTGGTGGAAGTGATTAAATTAGCTTAAAACTATATACCTTTCAAACTGTTGACATTTTTCCCAAGTGTTTGTATGTGTTCAGAATTTATATTAAATGTTAGACACATAAAAATGAAAAAAATAAATCACATGAAATTACCCTTTTCTCAACTTTAAGGAAAAGCTCAGACTCAGAGAGCGCCCTCTCCTGCTGGCATGCGATACTACACAACTCTTCAATTAATGTTGAGTCTTTCAAACCAGTATTATTCAGCCTTCAGTCAGACATACAAAACCCATTATACTAGTGATGCAAATGTGAGTTTTGTGTTATTTTAGCTGGCAAGATTACAAAATTATGTTTTAAGAAAAATAATTTGAGTTTTTCATATTTATTTGTAGCAGTGGTAAACTTTCAGAAACTTTTTAGAACGATCGGGAGAAAATATTGCAACTGGATACAACTGAAGTGATTTCATCCATCTTTACTGTACGCATTACTTATATATTCTTGTTCAAAAGGATTTTTATCACTATTTATCCTTGCTACTACATCTACTAAATGCTTTAAGATTGTGTAGATAGATCTACTAACCATATTTTAGGTGTGACAACGTCTGAGACACAAAATATATCTACTACAAGAAGCATTAGATAAAAACTAAATAGGTACAAAACTTTTCCCATTTACTAAAAAGAACACAGCAGCCATTATTCAGTCACCTATCATCCAAATAATCCTGCTAAAAAGGATTAAAATGATTTATCTCTGACATATTGAACAGAAAACATGCTAATATGTAACTGTTCTTCAGATTCATTGACAAACACCGCCACCTAGAGGTCACTCTTTGTGCAAACCGTGCATGCCTTTAAATCTATTTTATTTCTGAGAACTGGTGAAAACATATTCAACATGCAGATGTGGTCAGCCAGTAAAAAGCTTTTTATTGAAGAAAATTAAGGTTCCCTCTTCCCCCCCTCCAAGGTCAGTTAAAGCAACCGATGTGACCTGGAAAAAAAAAAAAGAGGATTTCCACAGTGCTCTACAAAGTAGATAAGCACAAAGTATATTCATGTATCAGGTAAAAGTACTGTTATCGAGGTTTAGATTACAGAACAACAGCCATGAACAGGAACAGACAGAAAAACGACTGAAAAGGGGGATAGGTCGTTTCTTACTCTTACATATAAAAAATAAATAACAAAGCACGTTTTTTTTGTTTTGTCGGTTTTTTTGCCCTTCAAGCTTGGTTTTTGTTTCTTTTGCGACCGCACACTTGCTCAGCTTCAAAGGGATCTGCTGCTACAGTACGTTTTGACCCATCGACACTGAAAGATAGAAACCGGAGTCGAGCGGCAGCACATGCGATGTGACAAAAACGGTGTCGACGCCACGCATTCTTCCAAACTACACATGCGAATCTGCAAACTTCCCCCTTCAAAGAACAAAAATACAATTCATGTCACAATAATCTCCTGGAAGAGGTCAGAATCCAGTAACCACTTCCCATGTGGCTGCTTTTGCATTGAGTTATGATGTAGAGAGTCACTTTAAGCCAACCTTGTCTGAAAAATAAATTGTCAAGGTACCTAATAAGAAGATCCGTTAAACGTTTTTTTCTCTCTAATGTACATCAACAGCCACCAAAAATAAATAATAATATTTGGACTACTCCGCCTTGTCAGTTAAACGAGTATAAACATTACTTTCAATACAACAACAAAAAAAATACCCCCAGCAAAGCTGTAGACATAAACAGACATTTATTGAGAATATTTCGATCAATTTCAGTCAAAGAAGCTGTAACATACTCAGGTTGATAAAAGTGGTTCCCTTATTATAGACTATATCAATAAATACACACACAAGATAAGCCTCTTTCCATTCTGGAATCCCAACCCCTTTTCTTTTTTTTTTCCTGAGGCAGAAATAGAAATACTACTGCAGTCTTTCCTCAAGTGCTCCTGGCAGGAGAATCGCTTCATTAAAGGGCCGCGTCGTTTTAAACATCAAAATCTGTTTGGGCACTTCAGCGCCGCTGTTCAAAGAAATCAAATCTTTTTTTTTAAAGAATAAATAAATAACATAACAGCAGACTTGTCCCCGACGGTGTACAACAGAAGCCGTGCTTTTGGTGCTAAAAAAAAGAAATAAAATAATAAACGCAACGATCCAAAAAAAGTCACTTTAGGAACAAAACATGTGACCTCTGTCTCTGCTAACACAAACAGTGTTTGAATTCTAAAACAAAAAGAAAAAAGGATTAGTTCCTTCAGGTGTTGACGTTTCAACTTCAAAATGGAGGAAGAACTGGAGGAAGAGGGAGAAATTTAATTAAACTCGCAAATTCAGAGTAACACATCCCTCTTTCTCTCTCTTTTTTCCATAGCAGGACAGCAAACATGGCGCTCGTCAAAACGAGAGGGAGGAGGGAGCGTCGTCCCCAGGAGACTCTGGAACCAAACCGGCCCTTCAATGTGATCCACTGATCTGTTCCCCTGCTAAGAAAGTGAAGCTCGGTCCCACAGAGACGCGGAGTGGAGTACGGTATTTTCTTTGGAGCAAACAGCAGCGCAGCACATCAGTTAATAGAGCACGGCTCCCAGAGGAGAGCACAATATAGGACACTCTTCCTCTTCCTCCACTTGAGCTATTAATACACCCAAACAAAAGAACAGGCTTAATGAGGCAGCAACGGGGAACTCATGCGAGCTAACACAGACGAGAGCTTTGTAGTGTTTAGTTTCAAGGATTCCAGTTGTTTTTATCTTTTTTAAGGGCAACGGATCCCCACTCTGCTTCTTCTTTTATGGTTAATGCTATCGGAAGTAAAACGAAAAAAAAAAAGGACAGTACATGTACATTTTGCTACACCCTTTTATGTTTGAACCCATTTGATTCGTTCTCTTATTTAGATAGATAGATAGATAGATAGATAGATAGATAGATAGATAGATAGATAGATAGATAGATAGATAGATAGATAGATAGCGAGAGAGAGAATGTGTTATATATATAAGGGCAAAAGCGACAGAGGTGAAAAGAGGTGCATAGTTTTAGACATGAGGGTGTGCTGAGAAAAAAAAAAGAAACAAGTCAACTGTAAAAAAAAAATTGTAATAATAGCAATGTTGAACATTTCGAACATAAAAAATGAAGCACTTCTTTGCATAACTGCATGAAAGGAAACAGTTTTCATGCAGCTTAAAGCGGCGGCTACCTTAAAAGTTAATGCTTTGGTTCGGAGTCAGAGAGCATTAAAATGGAAGATGGTGAATGAGTGTTTGAGTGGACACAGAAGTCAAGCTCAGGATTTCGATTTGTGCCCCCGTATATATATATATATATTAAAAAATTAACAAAACACGGTATTTCAGTAAGTAGTAGAAAGAGAGACATAACAACTAACACGACACGGCATTAAAAACTGTCAAACTATACCGACTAGAACACTGGGACGTCAGAATATTTAGCCCTCACAAAAAAATCCCATGATAATCACATGTGAGTCACATGTGATTTTACCACGAAACGTTCCAAAATCACACATATACATGTGCTTTCACATGTGATTCACATCATTCACACATCATTCACATGTAAAAGTTTGTATGAACCACATGTGTGATTTTCATGTGATCACATGTTATTTTCATGTGATTTTTTTGTAAGGGGCCATAGGGAGAAAAGTAGAGATGCACTGAGCGACCGAAATCAGACCATTTTTAGCTTTATCGGCTCTGACCGATGGAAAACGCAAACATCCCACCTTTTTACATGGCAGTGAACACACCATTCCAGCTCTAAAACCATACTTTCAGGAAGTCTTGAAGGAAGGCTGACCTTTTAGAACTTTTGACCTCTTTCTGCTATGGAAATGTTGGATTTGAAAATGTTTGCAGCCTTCTTGAAATCTCAAGAGGCTCTATGTTCTCAGAAGCCATGCTAATCTCTAATATGAGATGCTAAAAAGCATTAGCATTTCAAATCAGAAATCAATTAGTCTTGCTTTGAAATAATAGAAAACCTTAAAGACCCCTCACGGCAGGAAAGCTACAAAAACGTCTCATAAAGCGAAACTGTAGTCGACCAAAATTGGTGTCGGCAGGTCGAAGCTCAATCGGTGCGTCTTCGTTAAAAAGAACGAGTTCGGTACATTTATATCGAATCAAAGGAGTAAAACTTGAAAGTCCCAAATTGAATTGAGGCCAGTAAACAAACTCACACTGAATCAAGTAGGAATCTGCCTCAAAGGCCATGAATATAAAAAAGGATGAAAGTGGTTTATGTTTCAGTTCACATTATATCATGCACTAGAAACTTAGGACTAATCAAATGTCTGCACGGTTCCTAATTTCACACACGGTAGATGGAGCAAGGGCAGCATCAGAGATGAAGAACAAGCCGAGTCAGACATGCAGTGCCTATAAAAAGTATTCACGCCCTTGGATGTTTTTACCTATTTATCGCTTTTGCAAATCAATCATGAGCAAAAAAATTTGATTTGTTTTTCACCAAAAAAAAAAAAAAAACTCCTTTAACCGTAAAGTGAAAACTGGTTTCTACAATTAAAAGTATTTAACATAAAACAAGTGATTTCATAAATATCCACTTGGTTTAAAGTGACTTAATTAAACAGAGGTCCAGGCAGTTGGTAGTACTATTATGATTAGTGGAATAGAAATCACATGAGTGAAGTGAGTTTGTTTCAAGTGATTGCTATATAAAGACACCTGGCTGCCATTACAGCATGAAGACTAAAGATTACAAGCAAATCTGAAAAAAAAAAATAAATTGTTAAGACGTAACAGTCAGAAGATGGTAACAAAAAAAAACAAAACCTCTTAGGCACTGTACTTCCCCTAGAGTTTAATTAAATCCATCATGGAGGCATGGAAGGAACATGGCACCATGCTGTGATCCCAGCCTGGCTTGTAAAGGCACGTTATGCACGTCAAAAACGCATCCGACGCTTCAAGTTCGACGTGTGCGCACTTTGAATGCGGATGCTTGACATTTTGCTAGCATTCTCCGCATCAGGCACGTCTGATGAGGAGAATGCGGAGATGAGTGTCTGGTGCGGCACGTCTCCGCACCTCAACAAAATCTATGTTGAGGTGCGTCAGTTGTGTCAAAATCACTCTAGCTGTTGTTTTCCGTTGCTGGCCTATTTGTCGGATGCGTCAAAAGCTCCAAATGCTTCGAATCACGCGCAAAACGAGCCGCGACGGGCCCTCGACGCGCCTCCACAGAGACTTTGGATGTAAACAAGACACAGAACGCGCTTGGTGTGATCGCACCTTAAAGGTAGAAGGTAAAATATATAGAAATTCTGGAGGACAATTTGTTTCCATCTGCAAGATAACTGGCTACAGAGAATATTTATCTTCCAGCATCCAGCTAACGTTACACAGAAATGCTTTGAAGACAATAAGGTGGATGTTCTGAAGTGGCCCAGTCAAAGCCCGACCCGATAGAGAATTTGTGGCGGACTTGAAAAGCCACCTGAAAGAGCTCCAACAGTTTTGTAAGGATGACTGGCAGAAAACTGCGAAGACCGACTTGAAGGGCGTGAATATTTATCCAGTCACTGATTTTATGTTACATATTTTATCATTTTGTAGAAATTAGTTTTCACTTTTGAGATCAAGTTTTTTTTTGTCAAATAACTGAAAATAAATTGTTGCTCATGACTGATTTAACAAAGCAGTAAAAATGGTAAAAAAAAATTTAAAAAAAGTAAAAATAAAAAAAAAGCATCCAAGACAGGTGAATACTTTTTTAAAAAGTTTGAAGACTTCCAAAAAAGCAACATGACTTTGTTTGTCTCCTGAAATATCCCCACCTCTGCACTCGTAGCTGGAAACAGGACATTACTTGATTCGGCTGCAATTTTGGCACACACACAACTAAAACCACCTTCCTGTTACAAAGTAATTGCATTTCGTTATTTCTGAACGGGAGAACCACTTGAAATCGCCGTTTCAATCGTCAATGAGAGAAAGCTCTACTTCACCTCACATCGAGCGGATCTGAATTCTCCCAAAGATCTAATTGACTGTAGAGGGAAGGAAGCAATTTTTTATTTATTTTTTTTTGACGCAGCGTGACCCAAGGAAACCCACCGCTGCTGACCCTGAGGATTGGACCGTGCTAGAGAAGTGGCCATTTTAAGTTTTAAAGTAGTTCCACATCAGAGGGAGCGACAACTTTAAACTCAGCTCTGCTCTCAGGGTCACAAGAAATGCTTCGTTTTGGGCAGAAACTACAAAACACATTAGGCTAAAATGCTCACGTTTGCTTCTTTAATCTTTTCTGCATACATTTTTCATTTTAACAATCATCAACACCGTCGGCTGTTTTGTTTTTTTCCTTTGCGTCCATGATACTAAAGTCTACCTGACTGTTAATAACCAGCCAGCTGCAGTCATGCCTACAAAACCCACCATGTTTTCTGCGGCTAAGGAACAGTACTTACACAAAAATATCTGTTTTTTTTTTGTTGTTTTTTTTGTTTTTTAACACTCGCATGTATCCATTATTTCTATTCAGGCTCATTTGGAACCATTAATAAGTTAACAATATAGCTTATGATAAATAGATTACAGTCTAAAATTCACATATAAATAAAAGCTCCACCTCTCGGACGCGATTTCACCCGAGGTTTTGTTTCGCGTCTTCTCCTCCCTTACAAAGCATCCGCGGTTTAAATACTACAGGTTTCCCTTTAAAGCAAACAACAACAAAAAAAACGCCTAGACACGGACAGATGCAAAGAACAAGGAGAGGACCGACGTTGTTTTGGGGGTTGGGGGTTTGTTTGGTTTTTTTAGTAACGACAGTAAAGACGTCTCTCCCTTCCATCTTCCTGGACCGGGGACGGTAGGGCAGCCCTTAAGACAACAATGACAACTTCTGCCTGGTCCAGACCCTGATTGATAACAGAGGAAGTGTGAAAGTCAGAGAAAAAGAAAAGAAAAAAGAGGCTATTGCTAATGGTGATTGATTGATTGATTGGTTGATTGATTGATATTACGGTGCAAGCTGCTGCTCCTGCTGCATGCTCGGTTCTGGTGACATGCAGACGTCCATGCAACGGAGCTGGAGGCGGAGACCGAGTCGTCGCGCGGGACCGACTCCACGGCCCGTCGACCAAAAACTGCGTCCGGATTCGTCGCCTGCCGCCTCACTGTCCTTCCGAGAAGCGAAAGGCCAAAAGTGCGTTCTGGTCTCCGCAGTCAGTCTCTTCGACGCCCGGCGTTTTGATGGGGGGGCTGTTGGAAGGCGGCAGCTTGGGCTCGCCCTCCGTTAGCGTCTTCTCCTGAGACTGCGAAGAGGAGGAGGAGGAGTGGGTGCTCTCGCTGGAACTGCTGCGCGTCTCCGTGCTGGTGCTCGTCTTTTTCATTTTCCTCCTCTTGGCCAGTGGAGCCTTGTCCACCGTCTGTAGGCGGAACCCTTCCCGTTTGCATTTGTTGAAAGCCTAAGACGAAACAGGAGGGAAGATGATGTCGATCAAATGTTCATTTTATTTTATTGGTCCAACGTTTCCAGCACATCATTAAAAGTCGCTGTTGCTTTTGTTAAATACGAAGCTGTGTTTTTAATCAGGCCTGTCACCAGAACAAATACCGCGGCGTGATAAATTGTCCCAGTAATTTTTGCAATAATACTGTTTTGAGACCATTTTCAAGTAACTTGCCATAATATTGAAAGTTCTCCCACTCTCAAGGACCAATAAACTTTCATTTTGTAAAGAATACTGGACAATATTTCAAATATCCAAAATAAAACGCAACTAAAAACAATAAATAAAACAGAAACAAAAACCACGCACAACCAAAACCATTAAAAAATGGATTATAATGTCTCTGTAAACAACATTGCCCTTCATTTGCTTATAGCGACAGGCTTGTTTTTAGCAACAGAAACTGCTTTGTAATCTGTGCCTTGTGCAGCAGAAAACAAACAAACCATCCCCCACTATGGAACATAGTGGTGGCAGAATCATGCTGTGGGAATCCTTTTTCTCAGAACAAACGAGGAAGAAAAGAAAAATCCCACAACAATAAAGAGGAATGGTTTAGCTAAGAGGATAATCTTGTGTTAAAATGGTTCGATCAAGATAAAGATTTAAATCTAACTGAGACGTATCCAGATGTCTAAAGCCAGTGGATGCACAACCCAAACGACATGCAGCTGCGATGACATCAAACGATGACTCTACGGCGTCTCCACAACTTCCTTAAACGAGGTGGTGGATTCGGCGGCAGGCTCCCAGAAGAAGAGCACTACTAGAATAGAAAGAACATTCTCACCTACTTTCTGACAACAGTGTTCTTTCGCGGCGCTCTTACATTAAAGGTCGCTTTGACGCAAGTGTGGACGGAGGCAGTCGAGGAGCCGAGAATGTCGGGGGTCATGAGTGGGTTGGAGGACAGCTGACTGTCGTCCTGGAGCCAGGCGTTGTAACGGAGGCCGGACATCTTAATCCTCTTGTCTGGGTCCACCGTCAGCAGCTCTGCAAGGGGGGGAAGATAATTCACTTAACACACGAGCGAGGAAGCTGAATCATGTGTGAGTCCCACAAAGGAAGCGATTCTCTTCCCCCGAGCAGGTGCTTCAGCCAAAGCAGAGAGCTTGCAATGTTGCTGTTGGCTAATAGCCAGCAGGGGGCGATAGTAGGGATGATGATTGTGTGTAAAATTGCTCTAAAATTTCTCCACTGCTTGATTATCGCGTAAAAAATTTTCTTGATGAGGTTTTTGTTCTCAAACGGATTGAAATTTGAAAGAACAAAAATAGGGAAAACAAGGATTTTTAAAAAGAAAAAAATATTTTTTGAAAAATATGACAAGAAATAGATTGTTGCAGGGCGACCTTTCACTTATCCGGGTCACTATCTATTTTGGATTCAGTTCGAACAGGGAAGGGATTTAAACCACCATATTAGAGCTGCAGCTAATGATTATTATAGTGATCGATTAATCGATCATTTATTTAGACAATTAATTGATTAATCAGATTTTAAAAATTGCCACATTCTGCAAATTTACAATATTCAAAATATGTTAATAAACAAATAATTCAATTCAGAAAATAAACATTATTTCCTAAGATGCAATATCAGAATTGCTTTTAATGAACATCATTTGTAGCAAAGGATGCACCAGCAGAAAATACTTCCAACATCAACAACATATGTGAAAAGCTCAGCTGTTTCTGCTTGACTTCACATTAATACATTGAAGTATTGATCTGTTGATTGTTTGTGGATTACTGATTAATAATTAGATATTAAAAGGTGCTAAACAGATATTATTTACAAAATTTGAACTGAGTGAAGCTAATAAAGCCCCTTGAGGAGTTCTGCATAGATCAGATTTACAGACAAAAGTGTTTTTTTGTTGTTGTTTTTTAACTTGGATGCAATTTTATTTTTATTTTTTTTACTTACTAATTACTGCTCTGAGTATGTCATTCTTTCAGCAAATACCCTTTCTTAGAGTCTGCATACTCCAGTTAACGATTAATCGACTACTAAATTAGTTGACAATTATTTCAATTATCAATTCATTATGTTTAATGGAAAATTTTTGAATAATAAAATTTTAGGACAAAAACTTTTACTGCTGAATGTTTATTTTAAAATGGTGATCTAAATGACGAAACTGGGTCACCTACAGTCGGATAAAGAGTCATCATGATATCCATCAGATGCAACCCACAGACAGTAACAGGCAATTTCAACAAGAAGAAGAGGCTCTAAGCAACAGGTTTTCTAGCCTTGTGGTCAACAAGGAGTCAGGTGCTCAAGTAAAAAAAAAAAAAAGAAAAAAAAGAAGGGAAAAGTAACATTAATTAGTTTAAGTGGGTGATTGTAGACGCAACAAAATATCAAAATTGTTACATAACAATTATGACAGACAGAAAATGTTTATCACAGAGACGCTTGTGGCGAGTTAGTACATGTTACTCATAAAAACAGTTTAATATACCGTATTATTCAGTATATGAATGCTTCACTGAAGTTCAGTTGAGGACAAACCTCCTGTTTTGACAGCAATTTTATATCTTAGTTCAAATCTGTGCGTCGTATCGGCAATACTGCCGACATGTGCATAATAATGAAGTGAAAGGAAGTGATGCATAATTTTAATGTTTGGTTGGGTTTTTTTAAACAAATTATGCGATTGTACAGTGCATATGGAAAGAATTCACAGTACTTTTTCCATATTTTCTTGCATTGCAACCCAAATAGTATTAAATTATTCTCTTTTCCACAAAATTCTACATAATTACATAAATGTGATATCTTGTTTTTCTGTTTTAAATAAATTACCGAAAACTCTCAAAACTATTTTCCACACTGTCATAATGGAGTGTGAGTGTGGAGAATCTTGAGGAAAGAAATTAACTTTATACAATTTGGAACGATGCTGTACCATAACAGAATGTGGAAAAAGTGAAGCGCTGTGAATAGTTTCCAGATGCACGGTATTTACTGATACCCCAACATAAAATCAAGGGTAATCATCTTTGTTCAAAATTCACCAATCAGACAGAGCCCGCATAAATGCAGGTTCGAACAGGGAACAGAGCAGACAGGTCAGAAAACTCCACAACAACCATTTTTATGTAGAAACGGATTTCGAAGCTACTTCTCTCTGCTGCAAATTTATTGAGTTTAGTATAAACTGGGAGGGTTGAAAAACCAGGTTTTTCAACCTCTTAAGAGATGGAGTCACAAGTTTTTTACAGGGTCGCGCTGACCCCACGTGCACTTTCACAGGTTTTATGTTGTAGTGTGATTTTGGGAACTGACGGTCTGATGGGACAATCCGACCGTCATTCGCCGCGTTTCTCTTGAGCGTTTTGCTAAGGTAACCAACATTTGTATTGAAGAGTGTCTTAGACCAAATTAACTACTTTAATACACTGACATGTGTGGCTTCAACACATGAAGATGCTTTATTTTTTGTATCTAATTAAATCTTTTTAATATTGTAGCAAAACACATAGTGAGAGGTTACAGCCTCACCTTGTATGAGGTCTTTAGCCTGCTGGGACACATTTCTCCAGGCCTCGCCTCCAAAAGAGAAATCCCCCTGCTTGATTTTGTGCATGATCTCCTCAGCGCTGGTGTGGGTCAGGCTCTTCTCCTGACACTGAAAAGGCACCTGTCCGGACAGCATGGTGTACTGAAACCAGAAGAAAACCAGCATCGATCAGGGGCACAGACCTAATCACCAGACTATATGCTCTAATGCTTAAAACGTCGTCCAAGTGTGGCGCACAAACCGTTAAATGTTTGTTTGTACTTTACAGCGTGGCGCCCTGCATGGAGCCGGGAAAAGAACAAGGCACCGGCGCTTATATGGCACGCTTTAAAAGCGCTCTCGACCGATCACGACCGTCCGCATTTTTTCATTGTTATGCAGGAGGTTGTTGACCGTGGCTGCGGCAGCACTAAAAAGTAGAGTGTCCTGTGCTCAGTTGAGCAAACAGGATGCTCTCACCTTCACCCGCTTACGTCTGCCCTCCGATTTCTCATTAAAAGGACAGCAGCGGGGGAAGAGCACTTTTGGCTACTGTCTCAGCTCGCTTGGCTTGCAGGGCATTGTGCACACAGCGTGTCAGAACCCGTTTTTATCAAAGCTTCATAAAGCAGACTTCGATGTATTCCCCCCTCCCACACTCCCACAGGGAGAACAGCAAAGCAGAGCATAAATATAAAGCCGTTGCTCTGAACGGATGACTGGCCAGAACAGAAGCAGAAATTTCTCTCTGCTGCCTGTGCCCTCTCTTTGTCCACACAACGTCTCCTTTTGTATTTCCTCCTTCAACCAGAAATGTTTTTTAAAAATTGCATAAGGATGCCATTTTTGCGGGCGCTGGTTTGCTCGTTTTTTTTGTCCTGTGGTGCAGATTAAATTGAGTCCGGTTACCACAGGACACCAGGAGCTTAGATGGAAATTATGCACGATACCCAGCATTCATTTTTTGAAATCTAAAAACTGTATAAGACAAATAAATCGGCTGAGTACAAAGCTTAAGATTAGGATACATTAACCTCAGAAAAATACTTCAAAGAGGATCTGCGGATTTAAATAGTGAGTATTATGAATTTATATAATGGAGCCACCAAGAAGGATGTTCCCTAAAAGCTAGTGGAAAATGTTGTATGGTTTTCTAACAAACCAGAATTTTGTGACTGATTTCAGATTTTAAAAAAAACAAAAAACTATGATCTCCATCTTTGGTCAATCATTTTTTCTCTTTAGTTAAAATTTTTTGTGCCTACATGCAACCATTCATTTTTTTTATATTAGGAGCAAAACACCTTTACTGCTACATTATGCGGAAGTCATCTTCCGCATCTCATATGTGATTAGTACCAGTGGCGCGGCTATTCAGAGCCTCTCCAGGTTTCACCAACTCAAATTTTGGAAATTTTAAGACCTTTTTAAGACCATTACGAATGGAATTTAAGACTCATATTTCCAAAGAAATGTACAAACTTTGTCCAACCAACTTACGATAAATTTGCACTTACCCAGGTTAGACGCAAAAAAAACTAGTTAGCTAGCTAGCAAGGGTATGTCGGCAGTGAGACACAGTACGCAACGACTCAACCTTTCGCCCGACAGAAAAGAAAAGTAGTTCTGCCAAGACAAAATTTAAAACTTGTGATTAACGTATTAAAGGCAAGACTTACTTTTTAAAAAAAATAATTAGGACATTTTAAAGCCTTAATTTTAAATACCAGAATTTAAGACTTGTAAAGGACCCTTGGATGCCGTGTTATTATTATACTTTTAGGCAATTTGAAAGCACAAAAAGATAACACGGAGTAACTTGGAACCTAACCAAACTAAACAAAAATGTGTTTAATTCACAGTGGTTTGTATTTTAACTGTTCTATTTTCATTTGAGCCAGAAACACTATGCATTTTATTTCTTGATGTTTTACACAATTTGGTAAAATATGTGATTTTATGACTACTAAAAGACAGGGAGAACCACAGCATGTTGCATATTGAATTACACTTCATTACTCCGATTACCAGTATTATGGGCGCACACTCACCAGAATGACCCCCAGACTCCACAGGTCGCAGGACTCATCATAGCCGTTATATTTGAGAATCTCTGGGGCAGCATACTGCAGGGTGAAGCAGGGAGTCTTCAGCAGCTGATTGTCTGGCGGTTTTAGACGTGCAAAGCCAAAGTCTATGATTTTTATCTCGGAGTTCTCACTCTCGTCTGTGAAGAGCAGGTTCTACGAAGCAATTCGAGACACGGACAGCAATCATTTTCTGTTTTTTTTTCTGTCTCTCCTTCTGCTCGGTTCAGTCAAGAGCCTGCTAAATTGTACATCAAGACTGGCCGGGGTCCTTCTGACCCGCGTTAGGGTCAAACAATTTTACTCTTGTTTTGAAGAAGATTGCAGAGTCAGAGTGACAACAAGCCACATCATATGCAGTTCAGAAAAACACAGTAATTCTCCCTTCAAAGCATATGATCCAGCCAGGCTGCATTTACCACAAAAGACACACATGGAAAAAAAGAAGAAAAAATTTTAGCTCTTTTGAGTTATGTGTTGTACCTCTGGCTTCAGGTCCCTGTGCACTACTCCTACATCATGCATGTGACTGACAGCAGACACCAGTTTGCGCATGATGCGGCTGGCCTCTGTTTCACTGAAGTGCTGCTTCCTCCGGATTCTCTCCAGCAGCTCTCCTCCACCAAGCAGTTCCAGAACCAGGAATGTGTGGAGCTAGACCAAAAAAACAACACAGAACACATTAGTTTCAGAGATTTTTCAGTTTAGCTGTACATTAAACATTAAAGCAAAGGTGCTTTAAAGGTGTTTTATCCTTATGAGCCTTCAATCGTTCATTCTTAAAACGTGTTGGAAATATTTGCATATTTTATGATTGCATATTTTATCATCATAAGGAGATATAATATCGTTGCTAAATTACTTTCCTACACATTTGACAATGCAGAAACGAGGTGAGCTGGGCTGCTTTAGATTGACACTGTTCACCTCAGCATGCAAAATGCTTGAAAGTGAACCTGACAGCATGACCTAGTTCCTGATTATTTTGCCCAATTATCAACTGACCCCTTTGAGACACTCGTAAACCATTGAGATATTATTCCCAGATGATTCTTACATAATGAAAAAATATATATAATAAAAGAAGTGGTCCACATTCTCCAAAAAGGGAGAGGACTACTGTGTTTCCTGGATGGAGTGCTCACATTTCCTTGTATTATAAATCTTAAAAACACATTAGAATCTGGCTGAAGTTGCTATTGGCAGGTCATAGCTTGACAAAAAAAAATAACGGCAGCTTAGAAAATGGCTTTCTTATCAGTGCTATAATAAACACGGAATAAAGGCTAGGAAACGTTCCCATATTTGGGCTGATGCTTGTCTGTTTATATTTTTGCCACTCTCTATTAAAGCAATCCCCAAGCCAAATAATGCTGATAAATTTGTGATGTTAGATGTATTTTTAATTAACTGTTACGACTTTACCTGGATGCCAAACAGATGAGCAAAACATAGATCAACCACAGCCCATCCCTGATCTCATGACAGTGAGATCAAACCATAATAGTATTGAGTAAAGTGAAAGGGCTCTAATAAAGATGGAGGAGAATAAAATGTCTGGGCAACGGGGCACAGTTTCTCATTAGTGCTGGATCTGAGGAACAAAAGCAGGACTCAGCGGAGACGGAGCGAGGCAGCGCCACTTTGATCTGGGTCACAGGCCTACGAGGTACAGTAATAACCCCGCTGAGCTCATCAGGACTAAAGTGGTGCTCCTGGGCATGAAGGACTTTGGCTAATGAACCTGTATGCAGCCAGACGCTTGGAAACACCTTCCCAAATAACCGAGGTAAGCCACGTCAAAGCGTATGCACACTCACTCTGGGTTAAGTGTGCAACTCTATTAGCAGCGCAAGTGAATCTAGGTTGTTTCCATTCAGCTGAACAAAAAGCTTGTTTGTACAGCTGTGGTTCAGAAATAAATCAGCTTTGAAATATCATGCACACAGAGATATTCGCGGACAACATGAGAGCGATACAGAAAAGGCTCCCAAGCAGGCTCCCATTAATCTGCCCTGTTCCAGTTCTAGGACTTAATAAGGCTGCGGTCCCACAGGCTTCGCAGGCGACTGCAGGAAGATGTTGTTGGATCCAACTTTACCTGATCGTGGTAAATTTCATGCAACTTCACAATGTTCGGGTGACCGTCGCAGAGCTTCAAGGCCGCTATTTCCCTCTGAGTCTGCGCCTCCATCCTAGAGCGGACACGAACGAGCACAAATTTAGTCAAGTGAAAAACATTTCAGGGGATCTCTGTGTCTTGTGGTGGTTTTTATAATGGATTTTGGTGTTATTTTACTGAAACAGTTGATTAAAAATGTATAACTGAACAAGTTGGGTCACTACTCCTGTGACTTTGCAAGTGATTATAGCCATTGGAAGGATGGATGGTATGATTTTGCTAATGAATGTAAAACAAATTATTCTCTTCCAACCCGTAACTTTTAGGACTTCCAGAACACCATTTAATATTTTAGACAACTGGGAATGGTTTGATCATGAGAAACATTTGCCTAATCTTGGTCCTCTCTTCATACAGCATTTTGGAAAAAACTAAAATTTTATCACATTATCCCCAAACGTTCATGTATTTTAATCAGATTTTATGCGATAAAACATTAAAAATGATTTTCTTACAAAAATATAAAAAATGTGGGTTCAGTCTCCTTACTCTACTGTCCCTAAATAAAATGCAGTGGCACCAACTGCCTTCAAAAGACACTAAAACCTACATTTTTGTCACATTACATTCCCAAACTTTAACTTACAAAAATATGAAAAATGTGGGTTTTCAGCCACCTAATTCTAAGGCCCCTAAATAAAATTCAGTGCTGCCAACCGCCTTCAGAAGTCACCTCAGGTAATGAGCAGAAATAGGAGTATGGCACAGCTGAAAACCTACTAACACTGACAGGCCTGGGAAGGAGGATTAGTCAGAGAAGCAGCAGAGAGGCTGGTGGTACCTCTGGAGGAGCTGCAGAGATCCTCCTCACATCAAGTTTTAAAAGAACATAATTCCTCAAGACTTTCTCTTTGCTGCTTTCCACAAACTATACAGCAAACATGTGGAAGAAGGTAATAAAAACTGAACACAAAACACTGTGTGTAGCATAAAAATAATACTGCACATCAACCTCAACAAGCATCGTGCTATGGTATTTATCATCAGGGTTAAAAGCTGGCCAGAGTTGATATGAAGATGGATGCAGCTAACTATAACGCTATGGTGGAAGAAAACCTGTAGTGGGCTGCAAAAGAATCTCAAGATGACAGCAGGACAGTGACACAAATTATGCAATCTGATCAAAACTCATTAAAACCCCTAAAAAATTCCAATGGCATACGGAGGTTTGCACCTGTAAAGTGGTAAAAACGATCAATTCAAGGCGCTGAAAATGTCAAGAAATGTGCCAAAGCAGCTTCGATGAGTAAAGCATGATTTCTATCCCGGATTGTCGAGATGAGGTTTGTTTTTCAGCTGTGTGGCTTGTTAATAAAGTGGCGGCAATATCTGGAGCAATATTTGTCAGTGAATGAGTGTGACGAGCCGTAGAGTCTGCGGCTAGCGTCCAAGATGCAAGCAGGGTTTGTGGGAGTATTGGAACCAAAAAACAACAACTGTGTGAAAAGAGCTGGACTGCTTGAGATCAGACCTGGCGCTCTGCTTACTGCCATTAGTTTCACACATGTCTTATATAATACTTCTATAAGACCTTCTTTAAAGGAGGTTGACCAATGCCCAGATTTTAGTTTTTTTTTGCCAGAGAAGCCAGTGGTGGGCTGGATGCATCCAATGTAACTATAAATATACCAAAATGTGATGCACTTAGGTGGAAAAACACATTTCGAAAAGAAGCTTGTACCGCTTGCTGACTATCTTGACTGCGTATTGTTGTCCGGTGTTTTTGTGCGTGCAGCGGCGGCAGATGGAGAAGCTGCCCTCTCCCAGAGCGCTGTCCTGCAGGTCCATCTCATAATTCATGTAGAAAGGGGAGTCCTGCACAGAAGAACGGTGGACCAGTGGTTCAATGTCTTACAGAAGTCTGTCATTTACTTCAAAGTCTCACATTATATCTCATTTCAGATCCTTCATCTCTGTTCTCAACACAGACGGAGATACAGATTACGGAGAAGTAGGTAAACAGAAACCAGATTAAACAGCGTTAAAAGTCAAGAACCAGGTTTATCATCAAAAACTAAATGTTTCTTCATGCCTTCAGATGTATGAACTCCAAGTATGTTTGTTGTAAGAAGAAAATACTTAAAGATCATTTTCAGAAACCATTGTTTTTAGAGACAAAAGGAAGCTCTCAGGTTGTGAATGAAGGGCAAAATAGAGCAGCTTGCAAAAGTATTTACACCTTTGAACTGTTTCAGAGGCGTAAATCAAGTTACATCAATAGTTTCTACGTATATTACTGGGAATTTATATTATGGACCAATGGTAATTAATTGCCCCTTGGAATGAATAAAGTTTTTTTAATTGAAATTAATTGAAAAGGTTTAATAGGTTTAATAAGTAAGAATATGTTTGTTCTGAATAAAGTTACTCAAGACCTTTGCAAGACATGAACATTCTTTTCTCTCGCACTTTGTTTGCACACAAAGGCTAGCAACTTAAAAAGCACATTTCTATGAAAAAACGTGGAACAAAGCTTAGTTTGGCTTAAAACTTTAACTTATATAGTTAGAACTAGGCACTAAAAGGAAATAGGCTTCCATGCGAGCTAAAATGTTTACAAGTGTGAAAGTAAACCTTTAAAAAGTACCAAATATATTCGTAACACAAACAAATTTTGAAAAAACAAAAAAAGGTCTACTTGTCAAGTTTCTTTTTTTTAAATCCCTCATATCAAAATAATACATATAAAAATATCCCTAGGATAAAAGATTGAAATAAAGTACAGACTTAAAATCAGGCTCAGGCCTGAACACGGATCGCAAAGTGCAGAGTGTGACACGAGTGAAGTTCAACAAAAAGAAAGAAAAGTGAACTTGTTACAAAGAAGCAGAGAAAATCTCATCTACCCGCAAAAGAGGCCGTTAGTTTTAAGTGTGTTTTTTCTGGGGGCACCCAGAAAAAACAGCTCATCTCACCTTCATCATGGCGCTGCGGGCCACGGCGGCGGAGCCCGGCCTCTCGGAGCCGCCGCACAGCTGGATGGGGTCGTCCATCACCACATTCCTCTTGAACAGGATGGAGGGGGCCATGAAAGAGTATCCCTGCGAGCAGAAACAGAAGAGCACGCTCGTGTTTACATTTCACGAGGAATAAAACGCAGGAGCAAGAGCAGAGGACCGTGTTCTTCATTGGAAAATCCTCCTGACTTTAACCCGTCCAAACCGCGCTGTCGGCTCGGCAGCAAGGCGGTTTTTGGCTCGTCTCTGACTGACAGCTCGTCGTCCAGCTGTAGCTATTGTCAAAACTGTCATTGTGCTGCGTGACTGCTTAATTCCAGCTGTGGGGAGCCCAGAGCTTTGAGTTGGCGTTAATCTCCCTCCGTTTTCTCCCCCCTCCCAAAACCAACACACACACAGCTGTGTGGTATGCAATGACAGCAATGGCTGGATGGACGGAAGGATGGATGCCGAATGAATGAGATGCCCTAAATTGCCGGGCTTGAATATTTGATTGCTCTGCCGTGAAATTACATCTTGGCGCTCTTAATGCAATTTTAATTTTGTTTTGTGAGGCACCACGGGGGAGCAAGTGCGCGGCTTAAACTGGGATTGCTGTCGTTATCTGAGAGATTGCTAGGCTTGCAAATTATAAAGACCGCAAAATTTCGGGAGTGTGCGAACGGCAGCTGAGAGGGGGAAAAAGCCAAGATGAAGTTGGCAATCAAAGACTGAAGGCGTAACCGATTTAGACGTGGTGATGCTCTCAAAGCGTAACCTTTTATTTCATGAGAGAAGCCCGTTAATGGATCTATTGATCTGCCGAGCTCAAGGATCCAGAAGGCAATCAGAGTTGAAATTTCATGCAATACATCAGACAGCTATCAGCTGGCATGGAGTTGTGGGCCATATTATGGTTCAAAGCTACATCAAAAATAGTCATTCACATCTGTTACTTCAATGAGAGCTGCATATGGCAGCAATTACTTCAATAAAAGACCCTTTAGTCAATTTGAATACCAATGCACACACAGACTCATGTTGACTTACAGCAACCTTTTGAGGACATTCAGAACTTGAATCGATTATTTCAATTGCTGTGAAGTACGTCAAATATAGCCGCAGACAAAAAGCGAGTAAAGGATAATGCTTTTGTTGATTTTTTTTGTTGTTCTTATTTTTTTTTTTTTTTTACCATCCGTGTTAACACTTTGCAATGCCTGCAGCCACAAAGCCCAGGCAAACAGGTCATGCAGAATTAAATGTTACACTGTGCAGCAACTCAAAGGAGTATCTATTTAAGGAAACAGCAGGGAAAAAAAGAAAAAAAAAAGAGAGTGCTGAAAACACGAAGTCTGGTTGTTTACATCCCCTCCTGTTCACCCACCTGGAAAATGCGGTCACAGTTCTGAGGCAGAGCTGCGGGGGAGTAAGTGGGGTCCATTTCTGTGAACTCCTCAGCAAAATTACTGACATCCAGCTCGTCCCGAATCACCGGCTTGAACGGCGCAGGTACCTTCTTCGCTGCCAAGTCCTCCCAGTTGATTTTCTACAAAAAAAAAAAGAAAAAAAGAATTGAAACACCATTCCTAGCCTTTAGCAAACCTCATCGTAATACATTAAGTGGCAAAAGTATTTATACTTTTTCACATTTTTCACATTTTGTCAAGTTACAATCACAAACTTTGATTTGTATAAGGATTTATTTAAGAACCAATAAAAACTAGCAAAACTCAATATATATATATTTTTTTCAATCCCAAAAGTTTGGCACCAATCCACTGTTTTCCCTCCCGTTACCGATAGAGATATCTGAGGTTCTGCATCAACCAGTTCCGATCCGATGCAGAAAACCAGCACTGACTTGACTTAAAGTGTTATTATTCGTTTGGGTTTTTCAAACAGTCATAAATGTAAACTTAAATACACCAATAGCTTCACAAAATCATGTAAAAATATCACAACTTTGTTCAGTCAGTGTAACAGCCAATGTAAAATAAATAATAAAGATACTTGCTCAAACATGTAAAAAATAAGCTGCAGCAAACCTTCTTTCAAATGGTTCAGAAAGTGCAATTAGGAATTGTAAATATGATGGAAAATAAATAATAAAGCATGATGTCGCTCCGAACACAAAGCACAGAATTGACTAAATAGATCCACCACTGTGGATCAGGCACATTGACACCGATACCCAATCTAGAATTTCTTTCAGTATCCGGGCCAATACAGATATTAATATCAGATCGGTGAGTGATGCAACATGTTTTTCAACCAGTTTTCATTGCACTTACAGCAGAAACTCTAGGATTATGTTTCTACCAGACTGAATGATGGGGTCTGAGCTTTTACTAGGCCATTTGAAAAAAAGAAAAAAAAAAAAAAGGAAGCCAAATAGACTTTGATGTAAACCAATGTAGCTTTGTTGTCCAGATGGAAGCTGAACCTTCCTCCCACTCACCAATCTTTTTATCCCCTAACAGGTTTCTGCTGTAGTTGCCTCCACTGACCAACTCTGGCCAGTTTCTTTCTCCCTGTATGACAAGCATTCCCTTCGCAACTATCACCATTTTTGGCATATTAAATAAAATCTTAATAAAATGCACTAAGGTTTGTAGCTATAAAGTCACAAAATGCAAAAAAATAAATAAATCTAACTTTTGCAATGAAATTTAAAGTTACGTAAAGCACTCTATGATCTCCACCTGATAAAACGGATGTTTCTTCACGTTCTCTGCTCCGTTAGGACCGGATCCTAATCTGTTCTTTGGATCTTTGACAAGGAGTCGTTGGATCAGGTCTTTGGCCAGCGGTCCCATGTCTTTGGGGAAAGGAGGATCCTTTTTGCAAATCCTCCTGCAATATCCGATATGAACATCGTCAGCAGTGCAGAATGTCGACAACAAAACCTGACCCTCCGCATAGACGAATCCGTACTTGGCAATATCCGAGTGGGAATTTTCATCTCCGTCGACGGTGAAGGGCGATCCGCCAGTCAGGAGCTCGTACATTAGTACACCGAGGCTCCACCAGTCCACCGCCTGGAACGCATCAAAGCCCAAACCCAAGGCTTTAGTTAAAAAGGGAAATTCATTGCAACAAAAGCAGGCATTTTTTTTGTTTTAAAGCGTCAAATTTACCTTGTCATGTCCGGAATCTCCTCCTTCAACTATTTCTGGAGCCATGTATTCCACAGTGCCACAAACAGAGAAAGCCCTCTCAACCTGAAAAAAAAAAACAAACAAAACAATCAATCCACCAAAGAACACATTTCAAAAGGAAGCAGTATTTGTCAGACATCTTCGTTGAAGCATCAACAATACTAGTCAGTACAGAAGTTTACGAATCTTTAAACAAAAAGAAAAAGAAAAAAATTCAACTTGACACTTCACACAGATGTTTTTGATGTGTTGTCTGTGGAGAGGCTCAGCCACACAGGCGTCTCCAGTTCTTCTTTTAGAACTGAAGAGGCTTTTTTGACGGATTTGAACGACAAGTGCCTAGCAACATCACCGTCAAGAGTGTCATCAGGCGTTTTCATGAAATGTTACTAAATTCTGATGATGAACAGAAGTGAATTAACTTTAGCACCGTCTTTACTCAGAGGTGTCCAGCTGAAACGAGTAAAAAAAAAAGCTCACGTGCAAAAAAAAAAAAATATATATATATATATATATATATATATATATACACACACACTAATGGATTATTTCAAATGAATATGCTCAAGTAAAACCGGAACTGCTCAGTAAAAATTGCAATTTTATCCTTTTCAGAGCGTCACTATAGATGGATAAAAATGTCCTGAGGCTTCGCAACACCCTGTACAATTACTGGCACTCTTTGTAAAAACGTGTGGAATGTATTAAAATAAGTTTATTTTTATGGCATTAGCATAATTTCAGAAGCTGGAAAAAAATAGCCTTTAATTGGAGCACTTTAGTCATTAACACTTACTGTAAGCCTCCCATGGTAACTTTAAAAGATATATTTTTATTTTATTTATTTATTTTTTTTTTTCGTATTTGGTGATGATTTTGGCTATTCAACAGGTTGGGGCATAAACATCATAAATTATTTTGTTTTTCAGCTTTGATCCATCAATGCTTTGAAAAGTCCCACATATTTAACCGCATATTTTGGTATTTCTGTCCTTTAAATGCATTTAACTGAAGCAACTTTTTCATTAATTCTCTTTAAAACATGACAAAAAAGAAGGAGAGTAGAAGGATGCATATCTAAAAGCGTACCATCAAGAGTAGAAGGATGGAATTTGAAACAACAAGATTAGCAACAATACAATCAAGCCTAAAAGAACTGAAGCTGTGACAAACACCGGTAGGAGAGGAATCAGGAAAAATACTGTTAAAAACTCCAATAAACACAAAAAGTGTGCAGAGACGGTTTTCAGTCACTAGAAAGTTTTATCAAAAGCACCAGGGACTCTGAACGCAACATGTCCAGACTGGATCGCTGGCCGGTGCCGCTGCAAGCTCCAGACGGCTAGACGCCGCCGAAGTGAATTGTTCATTAAAAAATGATGGAGGGATATTTTCTGCTGCGTATCAGAGTGCGTTGTTCCTCAGATGTCTGTGGCTGTTGGAGAGGAATACCAGGAAGCGATCTTTTGCTGTCCTGTGTGTGTGTGTGTAACATGGAGTTTGTTTAAAGCTGCAGGAATAATGCCAGAAAACAAGTTTTTCTGGATAAAGACTTTCCGGGTGCGTCTTCCAAAAAAGTGAAGAGATACATTTCTGGAAAAGGGCTTCTTATCTTTATATTTTGTTGAAGATTTGACCTAAATTCAAAGTCCAAATAAATAGAAGCTGCAAAAAACAAAAACAAAAAAGCTAGTCCAACAAGATGGTGGGCTTTGGGCATGAAGGCTGAATTATTGTTTTACTAAAACCAAACAGGAACTCATGCCTAGTTGCACTTTCTGCTGTGAATATGAAATTAAGCTACTAAAGTTTAAAAGATAAACACAATGTGGAGAGGAATTTTACCTGATCAAATTCTTTACTCAGGCCAAAATCTGTCAGAACTATATGACCGTTTGAATCCAGAAGAATATTCTCCAGTTTTAGGTCTCGGTAGACAATTCCAAGCTGCAGTGAGGCAACAAAGCAGAGGTTACACAGATGACACACAGCATGACAATTCTCTTCAGATTAAAAACACACCACACCTTATGTAGATGTTCTAGCGCCAAGACAATTTCTCCGCTGTACAGTGCTACTTCTTGCTCCTTAAACCGCACCCTCTGCACCAAGTGCGTGAAAAGTTCCCCACCGTTTACATAATCTGTGATAAAAGATTAAAAAAAGCTTATTTTTGTTTGTTTTTAAACAGAAATAAAAGAGAACTTTAAAAGGCAGTTGACTCCTTGTGTGTCCTGACCAAGAATGAGGTGCAGCTTGGTGTCAGTCTGGAAGGCGTAGTGAAGCGTTATGAGGAACGGAGACTGGCGGATGTGCTCCAGCACCTGCCGCTCCGTCCGCGTGTGTTCGGCCGTCTTCGCTTTCTGGACGATGGTCGCCTTCTTCAACACCTTCATGGCGTAGAGCTTCCCGGCATCGTGGCCGCTCACCTTCCTCACCAGGAACACCTTCCCGTATGCTTTTGGGTGAAACAAACACAGAGGGTGAAGGGTTCAAAGAGAAACGATTCGCACGTCATGCCCGTTCTAAAGAAAACAGGCAATCTGCAGGAGGGATAAGTTCAATATTTTCTGCTTGTGTTTTATGTTCTGCAGGGAGACGCCCTTCTGGTCAAGGCGGGACTGTTGAGTCTTACGTTCAAACTTGTTTAGAAAAGCAAAATCAGCATCAATAAGAAAATGGAAAGACGGGACGGAGACACACTTTGATTCTGTATCGGGAATGTTTTAAAATCGATCAAAAAGCGCTACGCAGAATTCATTTCATCAATGCGAATGCAAAAAAATTAAAAAAATTCCTGTAAGAAGAGAGTCTCCACTGCTGCACCTGTTCTCTGAGTGAGAAAGGTCAGTGCTGCTCACCTCCTGTGCCCAGCACTTTTAGTAGCTCAAAGTTTTCAATGCCCACCCTCTCAATGTGGCCTGTCAGGTTGGCTGGAGGGAAAGATCAAAAGGAGAAAATTATCAAAAAAAAAGCTGCTTTTACTATGTGATTCTTATATCAAGATAAAAAAATGAAATATATCTGAAAATAATAGCGGTCTAAAAAAAAAAAGACAAAAAAAAAAAGACTTTAGGATTATTTATTTGATAGAATTTATTATAAAAGGACTTTAGACATTTTTATATAATAACTAATGCCTTCTGGTCAGAAACAATTAAATATAGAATGTTCAAAAACAATTAGGGAGGGAGGGAGGGAGGGAGGGAGGGAGGGAGGGAGGGAGGGAGGGAGGGAGGAAGGAAGGAAGGAAGGAAGGAAGGAAGGAAGGAAGGAAGGAAGGAAGGAAGGAAGGAAGGAAGGAAGGAAGGAAGATTATGCACAATCTTATGTTGGTCTAGCCCCTAAAATCCAAATAAATATGCTGAAGCTTGTGGTTATAACATGACAAAATGACAAAAATGTTGAATGGTATGAATGGTTTTCCAATTCCTTGACAATTTCACAGAAAAAACAAAGCCAGTTTCCTTTCTCATCTCGTTGGAGACGAGCAAGCAGTGCTTTAAAACTGAAGACATGAAACTATTTCAGTGAAAGCAAAGATGACTCCACATTAAAAATAATTAAAGAAAACAGAACAAAACGTCCTGATTCGACTGGTTCTGAAACTCTTCACCAAACATCCTAGAGGAAAGGACATTCCTACATGCAAATGCAGGCAAACAAGCTAGATTAGCCAGCAAAATGTCATTAACTCCCATCAAAGAGCTTCAGTGCATTCAGCAAAGCCACACATCTTCCTCAGTCACTGTCACCCAGCACAGCTGACTGAGCATGGCACACTTTTAGATACGCGTGTCCATTGTAGTGAACGCATTCTTTCTGTCTCCTGGCCTGAAAATAGCCATTGATACGGCTAATTTAATCTTTTTTTACGCCGACTTTTCTCCTTTCTTTTTTCGACGCAGGAATAAGATGCAAATCAAATGTGCTACAACTCATTTGAAAACAACAACACTGTCCCACCAATTGGAGGTCAGGGATCCTGGTTGCATAACCTCCTTGTCGAGCACACCCTGCCAAGGCCAAGTTTGATTTTAGTGGTTATTAATAGACAGACAGAAACGTCCAACCAGACGATGCCTTGCTGCGCGTCAAGGGGAATCTCATCAAATTACTGGAGGGGAAGGTTCTCACAAAGATTAAAAAATCTATATATGAATATGGGTTTGTTTTGGGGGGTTTTCACTGGTTATCTGACAAGTTTACTTTTTTTTTTCTCCTCATAAAAAATAAGATATTCTGTCTACTAACTGTGCAAACACTCATTAAAACCACATACTGGAGGCAGGGTAGTAAACCGGAGTGGAAGCACAGTCATGTTGCAGCTTGAACAGAAACACTGTCATTAGAAAACAGCTGCAACTCAAGTGTGAAACTTCTATACTAAATGGCAGAGCTCTACACACCCATTACACTACATGTCAACACTAAACGTAATTCATCTGTGACTACTATTATTGCGGGAGGAAGGAACTTTAAGCTGCAAACACTGTGGACTATTATAGCTCCTGTCTCACACTGACTTTCTTGTGATCATGTTAATTTTTCTTGGCAGTAGGCTGGTTCTTGGTATCCATCAGGCTATATCAAGGTTGAAGCAAAACAGTTACTTCCAAAACTGCAACAATTATCTACATTTCCCTGTTTTTTTTTTTGGTCCTTTCAAATGTCCACGTGTCAAAATCAACATAACTACTCATCCTCACTTGTTGCTATTCACTAACAGTCAACAGACTGAAAGAAGGCTTCTGCTTTTTTTTTTTTTTAAGACAAATTTGGGTGTTTATAAATATTTTCTGGTCCCATAAAACATCGGCAGTAATGCTGTCTATGTAATGCTGCATTAAAACTACAAACATCATGTCTGGTGTGCAGTCAGCTGGCTTTAGGGAAACAGTCTTCATCCCAGTAAACACAAGTAATCAATAAATGTCATACACAATATTATTATGCCAGTACATTTGATTATTTTTGCCACTATATAAATGTTGCTTTTTCTAGTCTTGAATAAAATTTCCAAGAATGCATCTAGTTATTTTTTTTATACTAGTTGGGTTATCGTGACACTGTTATCATCTTACAGTGAATTTAATGCACACCTTAAACAACAGGTTAAAAAAAGCAATACATAAAATGAAAAGTGAACGTCATTTAGACCCAAGATGACCGTGTGTTGGAGTCAATAATTATAATAGCAGTAACAATCGTTATGTTTATTTATTGACCTTTATAGAACCAACAGCTGTAGTTATGTGCAAAGTTACTAAAACACAAAACTAGTGGTAAAATGTATCTAAGGAAATTTAACCTGAAGGTGAATGCATTCATTTTTCCTTTATTGTTAATAACATTAGTTCCCACAGCTTATGGTTGCAGTTCTAAGAGTCATAGGACGCCTTGACATTGCAAATCATTTGCATTGCAGTTGCGTTTTATAAAATGAGACATTAATTTAACAAGTAGGCGTCATGTTTGAGGCGATAAACTTAGCATAATCTTGGTGGATGCTCTGATTTAACCTTACAGCACGCTGTCAATTACCAAGCAGTTTAAGCTAATGTTATTACCATGGTTGAGAACGGGAAAGTTACGCTAGCAGTTAGCTGCAGTTTCTAATACGCATAGATAATGGCAGTGTGTAGGGGGTCTGAGTAGTGGTATTAGTTAAAACAGCAGCCTGACATCGTCGGTCTTCTTCTGCTGTCCCTGAGTAACGTCGACGTTCATGTTAGCGCTCACTTCAAACGCCCAACTGACAGTGGCAGTTGACTCCTCCGGGCTAACCTGGAAACATTTCTCCTTTAGCGTCTGCGTACGTCAAATATGTGTGTATCTAAGCACATTAAAACGCACTGCGTTAAGTTGCAGAAGGCCGACAAGCTTACTTACCATTTTTCAGCTCGTGTTTCACAGTAAACAGGTCACCTTCTCTTGAAGATCCCTCCATTGGGGATGGCATTGTAATTTCGTGTCCCTATTATGCTCAGAGAAGATTAGGCTCACCTTTCTAACTAGTTTGCGGTATTATCATGCAAAAACAGAAATGGGTCACCCACGGTGAGCTTGACTGATAAATAAGCAAGAAAAATTGTCACTAAACCTAGCCGCGGGAAGCTCTGGAGGAAGCACTTGCGTCCTCTAGCAGCAAATAACCACGACCACTACCTTTGCAACCAGACAGTCCCTCTTCGCTGATTGGAGTTGCTATGGAAAGACTGAGCCTCGGATTGGATGGCCATCTAGTAGTCCCGCCTTCCTCAAATGACAGATGCTGCATTCAAATACCCCCGTACACTCTAATGTGAAAGGTCAGAATTACAGCTAGAGTTAAATTTATTCTTTAAAATTAGTTAAAGGAGGTTAATAATGACAGAACAAATGTTTGGAAAAAAAAGTTAGATTTCACAGATTTCTGCAGTCTGTAAATCTGTAAAATACTGCAAGATACTGCTAAACTGCATAAAAAGTGTTGCATAGTAGGCTTTGAGCAACTGGGGTCTTTCCTTTTTGAAAAAGAAAAAAATAGATGAAAATCAAAGTCAGAAATTATATGTAAATTAAATGTTTCATCATACCGGACACAGTGAATGTTGAGCAATAAAGGCAGCATATCATGAAATGGATCAGTTCCTGTTGCTGTAGAAGCAGTTCCTCTGTACCTCCAAATAATCAGACCATGAAATCAAACTCAGTCAAAAGCGACTTATCACATTCAGAAAGGTAGGTTTGTTGCGAAACTAGACAGCTGTGTTCATTCATTAACAAGCACGTTAAATGTATCTAACAATGGCAAACACTAATATTTAGTAAATATGCTGATATAGCATGATGTAGAGCTGAATCTGTTTCTGTAATCTACAAATTCCTGCAAACTACTGATGAATTACAACTCTGTAGCCAAATAAATAATGTTTTTGTAATCTAATTTAAAAAACAGTAATAACAAAAATACAGCATTTTTTTTTATAAATCTAAAACTTATTGCTATTTCAAGCTTTACTAGGATAAAATATTTTTTGAAAGAGAACCCATTCTGTATTCTGCCTCCATCATGTGGCAGAATGATGAAAATACAATTATTTGGATGGCATTTTTTAACTTAGATATGTTATTACTTTCAAACGGTATTTTCCTGTTTTAAAAAAACAGGAAATATATATATATATATATATATATATATATATATATATATATATATATATATACAGAGTATATATATATACACATATATTTG
>CAEFZX010019622.1:0-26830 GCA_903066825.1 Alfaro cultratus | reverse complement strand
GTCTGTCTGTCTGTCTGTCTGTCTGTCTGTCTGTCTGTCTGTCTGTCTGTCTGTCTGTCTGTCTGTCTGTCTGTCTGAAGTGGATTAAGGGTGTTGCTGTTCACACTACTCTCACTCCATTTCACTCTACAAGGACAGTTGACCATTGTTAGCCCTCTCTCAAGCCTCTTTCCCATTTTTTTGATGGTGAAAGTGTGTGTGACAATAAACACTCTGATCAAACAGAGCTTAACAACCTGCCCAAACAGATAACACACTGAGGGGGAGGAAAAGAGAGGATGGCAGAGGAAGGAAAAGGGGGGAAAAAGTGGGAGGGAGGTTAGGTTAGTAAAAAACAGAGATGACTACCGGCTCTTTGTGTTTAAAATGCTCCGTTGTACAAAGGCAGGTGAGAATAAGCCAATGTTTATCATTTGGAACATATAAAAACACACATATGTTGTTATTTCCAGTTTTTGTTAGGTTGTGGAGTATGGATTCAAGCACAACAGGAAGTATAGAACGAAACCCGGAGGATGAAGCGAGGCAGAGATCATGAGCCAGATGTTACCCAGTGCCCTACCAGCACATAGCCTGACCCACAGGCTGTTAACCTCTTTCTCTCTGCCCTACATCTGATTGTGGTTTGTCCTGTTCAGCCTGATAGAAATCTGTTGCTTAACAATAAATATTTTGTGTTGTAGAGGTAGAGCAGGCGTCCATGTTTACAGATGCGACAGTTCGCATCGCAGCCATTCTGGGTTTGATTCTTGACTCTGAAACTTTTATCTCTTCCTTATGACTGTCAATAAAGGCCTCCAGTGCCACAAAACCCAATTAATATGTTTCATATTTATTCCGAAGTTTAAAACTGAGATTTGAGTGCAACATGTCAAATATTTAAAGAAGACCTATTTTCCAAAATTTACATTTTGCACATTTTTATACGTCCATGTGGATTTCTGCTGCTCCTAATAACAGCCCATACTCTTAAGAAACCCCAGCAAGCTGTTTTTTGGTATCCAGAAAATAAACCATTTCAAAAAAACTCCATATTGTTAAGTCATGACAGGCACTGTGCTGTCGCCTAGCAACCCCAGTGAAGCCCAGTCTGTCACCTAGCACCCAAAGTGGCGTTTCAGCACATTTGGTCAACTGGTTTTACTGTTGTATGTGCTGTACAATGGCTGCTGGAAAAGACACGCGTTTTGTTGTTTACTTACCATCCAGAAACAACTTGCTGCACTCTTGTTGGTTGTGTAGGAAGTGCTACTAATGCTTTGATTGCACATCTGTTTGCAGCCGTTTTCATGTGGGAGTGAAAACGTTGAGTTGGGGGCCAACTCAACGTTTTGTGCTCAATTGCAATGAAAATGTTTTGTTTAGCTCAGAGACCTATCGTATTCAAGGAACCTTTAGCAGACAAAAACTACAAAAACATTACCCTCTTAAGCTGTAAAATATTTATACTTGAAGCTGGTAATCATGGTTAAATTAAACTCAGAAGGACGTCAGACCCAACTTACCTGTGTCGCAGTGTGAGGACCAAACTATCGATGATTAGCTTTACAAGCCAATAACAAGATGTGTCTGAAAATGCTAAATATTCACACAGCACAGCAAAGCTTTCACTGACACTATGTGACTAATTTAATCACATAGACCTGGTAGAAGTACAAATAATATTCATGATTTGCAATTTTTGTTATGTTTATGCACGTGGCGGCCATCTTGGATTATGAGGTTGGGGTTTGTGGCAAACAACTTAGTTTCAAGGTTGGATGTTTGACTTTAAGTGATTCTGTTGGTGATTTCTCTGACTCCATCCATCCATCCATCCATCCATCCATCCATCCATCCATCCATCCATCCATCCATCCATCCATCCATCCATCCATCTTTAAGGTTCCGTTCAGTTAAAGTTCTCCTTCCTGTTTAATTTGTGCAGATCATCGTTATAGAGATCCAAGTGGAAGAAGCTGCAGCCTTTGACCGATCAGTGGCCTGTTTTGTTGTCCAGGTTAGTTGAGCATTCATGTTCTGACCACATTACATTGAAATAATAGATTAATTCACTAAATCTCACATTAAAAATATTTTGATGAGAAATATTTTCTTTCACTGAAAGGAAAGAAAATTAATTTGAATGTGACATTGGGAATGTAAAAGACTGCTCTCATTTTGTTTTTGTAAGAATAATCCTCACAAAAAAGCGTCAATGATTTCAATTTTTAGCCCTTTTTATTGAGAGATTCTAGTAGAAATTGTGAGTACAATAAAAAAGTTTCTGTTATTCATCTTTTTGGAATCTGGATAACTTTGAACCAAACCAAGCAAAGCGCCTTGCAGAGATATTTATATTCTATTAATTTTTCCACATGTCACGTTTTAACTACAAACGTGGTTTTGTGCAAGTTAGTGCGTTTTAGACTTAACACAACAGGAAACTATTCAAAAGTCTGAAGTCACTTAATTAGTAAAAACATCCCGTTTTCAGGAGCTCTGGTCAGATGACACCAAAACGATATGTTTTGATCCACATTTAAAGCTCCATTCCAAGGGTGGGACACGGTGGTGGCAGCATCATGGTGTTAGCATGCATTTGTTCAGCAAGAGTTGATGGGAAGGTGGAAGAGAACCTGTCAGAAACAGAACAGACATGGGACTGGGGCGGAGGTTCAGCTTTTACTAGAACGACAACATACAGCAAGATTGAATTATTTGGGATCAATGTGTTAAAATGTCCCAGTCAAAGTCCCAAAATCCAATAGACCACCTGTTTCTCCATCTAATCTGACTGATCTTGAGCTGTTTTGTCAAGAATGGGCAAAAGACGAATCACTGAATTATCAACAAAAGGTCCCTGTAGAAAACATTGACGTAGGGCACATGTGTCAAACTCAAGGCTCGTAGGCCAAATATGGACCGCCATAGCTTTTTATGTGGCCCTCTAGATTGTAGATTAAACACTAAGTGTGCTTAAATATTTTGTTATTAATCAAAACAATCAGTCCCTCCAGTTTCTTGAGAATTATGGTAGGAATTCAAACAAAATCAACAAATCTGTGTTCTTTTTCGCTTCAATACATAATTGGGAGTTTATTACAGATTTTTCTCAGAAATTGTCAAAAACTTTCTTACTTGTTCTAAAGAGCTGCCTCAGACTAAATTAATGTCAGATTATAGTCCATGACCTATACAGCGAGTAATAAAAAGTCGCATTTACCGTCATAAAGAAGCACAAATATTTCCGAATTAGTATCACAAACACTTTGATTTCTATTGCAAAAAATCACAAAAAGAATCACAAAAACCTAGAGGGACTGAAAAGATGTTCAATAATATCAATTAATTTTAGGAATTGATTCATATATTAACAGTTGGTGAACAGGTTTTAGAAATACATTCTGGCACAACCGGCCCTTTAACAGGATTCATAATTTTGATTTGTCTCAAAACAAAAAATAATTTGACACCCCTGACGTAGAGGGTTGAATAGTAATAAACTGAACACTTTTTAAATTTTTATTTCTTAAAAATATAAAAACCAACTCCACAGTTAAAGTGTAACTAGCCCCCTTGTTAAAGCATAAGCCCCGCCCCCTGACACATTTAGAAAGTTCCAGAAAGTGGGTGGAGCCAAGAGACACAAAGGGGCGTGGTCAAGCTGGAGCGTGGTCAGGATCAGAAGCACTGTTGCCAACTTATCCACTTTATCGTTATATTTAGCAACTTTTCAGACCCTCAAGTGGCTTTTATTAAAAAAAGGATCAATTTATACAGTTTATCTGCAAAAAATAGTTGATTATAAGTGATTTAGTTAAGCTAAATCACTTATACACTGAAGTTTGCAGTGTATAACAGTGACAAAACTGAATACCAGTTTTGTCACTTTTACATTTTTAGAACAACAAAAACTGTTTAAAATGCAGAGCCAAACTTAGCAATACAAATTTTCTGTGTTTTTCTTTGCAGTGATGGATTCACCTACAGACCTTTTCGATGACTCTTCCCCCCAGATACGGACTTTTACTCCCGGTCTCTCCTCCTCAGACCTCCCTGGAGTCCATACCGCTCCCGGCTTCAGACCCCCAGGTTTCCCCCTCATCCATCATCTCCTCCAGCCGGGCGGAGGCCCACGGAGGATCCTGACTTCAAACCAGAACGATGTGACTGCCACTCAAATGGAGCAAGAAGAGGGGATGATGGAGGGAGAGGACGAGTTGACGGAAGTGAAAAGGAAGTGCAACGACACCGTCCTCATGGCTGAGTGGAGTCAAGACGTCATGAAAGTGAAAAGGATGAAGCTGGAGTGCAGGCAGAAAGATAAGGAGCTGGAGAATGGAGGGAAGAGGAGAGAGGGGAGGAGAAGGGAGAGGGAGGAGCTGAAGGAGCAACTTGAGGAGGCCAGGGAGAGATTGCAGGCCCTGCAGGAGAAAGTCTGGAGGGCGTTTGGGGAAAAGGCAGAGAAGGAGGAGAAGAAAAGGAAGCGTCTAAGATGTGATGGTGATGGAGATGAAGGGATGGTGGAGGATGAGGAGGAAGTCACAGGAGAGATTTTTGATGAAGAGGACATCGATGGCGCCGAGATGGAGAAGGAATCTTTCTCCCTGCTTTCGGTTTCCCATTTTGACAACTTCCACAAACGGAAAGACGAGTTACAAAAAGACAGAGAAAGGCAGATAGAGAGAGGAAGGAAAGGAGACATGGAGGGGATCATGGAGGGATCGAGACTGTGGCTGGAGTGCGGAGGTCTGACGAGGGGAGACTGGGACGGAGGAGCTGAAGATGAGGATGAGGAGGGAGGACAGAAGTTTGCTCAGGCACTGAAGTTGGAGCTGGGCAGCGCCGTGGCGCGCGTCATTGACCGAGTCCTTCGTCTTTACACGGAGATGATGGACCATTCCTCCCCTCCTGCTGCCATCTCCTTCCACCCATCTGATCAGGCGCATGATGGAGGGAAGGACAGGAATGGCTGGATGGGACTGTTGACGAGAGGAAGAGTGGAGGAACCGATGAAGGAGAAGGAGGACGGAGACAGAGAGCAGCAGCTCAAGAAGTTGGTTCCTCCTGGACCAGATCTGGCAATGCCATTGGCCGTTCACAGGTCACCTGACACGCGGAAGACCTTCCCTCTCCTTGGACCCCCCCTCTCCACCAACATCAACTCCTCTCACCCAAACCTCCCCCTTCATCACCCCTCTTTGACCCGACCCACTCCTCTTCCTCACCCTCCACTCTTGCCTCCAGCTTCACAGCCCAAAGAAACTTCCTCTTCCATCTCCTTCCACCCCTCTTCATCGTCCTCTTCTTCCTCCTCGTCCTCCTTCCCTGCACCACCTCCACCACCTCCTCCTCCACCTCCGCCTCTTCCTCTTCCATTACTCCACTACTCCATGCAGCAGCTCTTCTCCCGCTCGCTCCACCACCCACAGCTCCCGCATCTCGCTCCGTCTCGGAAGGACTACCTGAACTCTGACCCCTTCCTGGAGTTCTCCTCTCACGCCTCCTTCCCTCCGCTCCCTTTCCTCGGACACCTGGACCCGTCGCTGACTCGCCACGGAGTCAGAGAGAGGGAGAGGGGGGTGAGGGGAGACGGGAGCATCAGAGGAGGCGGAGGAATGGACGGAGGAGAGCTCTACCTGACCGCCGGCGGGATATCCTTTTTGTCATTTGAAGGAAGGAATAACAGAGAGGATTGTGTTTGTTCATGTTTGTCCTTAACCAGTGTCATGTTTACACTCAGGAGGGATTGTCTCCCTGCCATCTGAAGAAAGCCAAGCTCATGTTCTTCTACACACGATACCCCAGCTCCAACACACTCAAGACCTACTTCCCTGATGTCAAGGTAAGTGTGCCTCAATGATCCATCCATCCATAGTCCCTAGCTATTCAAGACAGGGTCACACGGTACAGTACAGAAAGATCAATCAACCAACCAATTAACCAACCAACCAATCAAGTTGATCAAACTTTGATCAATCAAGTTGATGTATAGCACAAACTTTATTGATTTTCACAACAAGGCAGTTCAGAGTGCTTTACATCATAAAACCACAAGAATAAAAAGTCATAATCACAACATGCAGTCAACATTTGTGAAAACCAGTAACAGACATTACATTTTGACGAACGCCGTCATCAAGATCGTCAATACGCATCAAATATTTTGGTCAATGCTTCATTAATTATGTTTCAAAGGAAACTCTAAACAGGTGACTTTCTAGTCAAACTTGAAAGAAACTCAGTGTTTCGGCTATTTTCTGGAAGCTTGTTCCAGATTTGTGATACACAGAAGCTGAATGCTGCTTCTCCATATTTGGTGCTGGTTGTTCAGAGCAGAACCAGAAGACCTGAGAGGTCGGTGAGGTTGATACAACAACAGCAGGTCTTTAATGTATTGTGGTTCTAAGACGTTCAGTGATTTATAAACTAACAACAGTATTTTAATGTCTATTTTCTGAGCTACAGGGAGCCAGTGGAGGGATTTTAAAACATACTCGAACCAACTCTCTAGGTTCCCAAAACAGGGGAGTGGGTGCTCAACGCAATTTCTTCACCATGCCAGACCAGAGCAGCGCTTACTTTACATCAGACCCCAATCCATCTATCCTCCTGTTCCTCAGCTCTACTATCGGTCCTATACAAGACACAAAATTTATCTATACCTCTCTGTAAAAACCAGCTCCTGGTTCTATGCTTTGCTTAGTACAGAGGGTCTGGACCCTTGGCTATTCAGAAAATGCTTGGCGCTTTTTTTACCCAGTTGCTAACTTTTGTTAGCGAGGTCGACAGGCCGATGACTCAGAAATTGCGTGTGCTGTGACCAACCTTAAATTTTTGCCAGCGATAAAATGTCTAAAACATTCCTCTAGCTCAGAGCTGAATTGTAGTGTGTTATTATATAAGCATATTAGCTTAAATGTTCCCACCACAGAATAAAACCACCTGAATTTACTGGCCTTATCATTTAAGAGTCTTTCAGTCTCAGTCAATGGATGGCCTTCTTTATATATTCATTTTAAATGCTCTTTTGATCACAATTTAAATAGATTTAAAGTTCAGAGTCAGAGTCTTAATTCATGTTTGATCCACTGTATAAAACAGAATATTCAGTTATTGGCAGGAAGGTCAATCAACCCAGAGGAGAGTGAATGCAGTATTAAAGTTCAATGTTTGAGTCTTAATAGGAGAATTTATGGTGCTTTCCATCTGGATACATCAATTAGTTTAGATCAGGTTATTCAAATGTGATTTTAATTGCGTTTGCAATTTAGAAATTGCGTTTTTCCACGTTAGTGGAAAATCGACAAGGTTTTGCACATATTTGAAATGGAAACGCAGATAGTGTTTTAAGACGGTGCTGCTAATTATATCTCAGAGCAATTCCTGCATGTTTTCACAATGTTTAACAAAAGTCTGGACACAAGCAAAACGCACCGCGCCAACTATATTTAACAGAGGTATAAAACGTCATACGGTGACTGCAGGAGCACAGCCTCCAACCTTTATTCATCCTTAAAATAAAAAAGAATGATTTCCAACTATTTTTACAAGTTTTTCCCCACTGAATGAATTTATTGAACCGTGACGTTTGGTTTCTTCAGATTATTATGTGTGAGCTGCTGCAATGAGGCAGAAGTAGTTTTACACTTATTTAAATGTTCTGCAGAGGGATCAAAGCTATGACCTTAATTAGTTTTAGGCTTCAGGGTCAGCCAGCACAGGTGTTGTCAGCTAACCCTGAAGCATCAAGCAGCCACAGCTTGTCCAAACCCAAACTGTACAGACTAAAAATAGCTGCTCTCTGGTTTATTAATCATTTTCAAATAAATTGAAGCTGGATATTGTTTTGCAGTCTGTCCAACCCATGAAATAAAATATTATGATATTATAAATAAAGCTAATAAGCATCTTTCTCCTGCTGTCTAGTTTAACCGCTGCGTGACCTCGCAGATGATTAAATGGTTCAGCAACTTCAGGGAGTTTTTCTACATCCAGATGGAGCGATTTGCACGCCAGGCGGTCCGCGACGCTCTCACCCGGTGAGTTACACTCAGCCCCGAATTTACTCCATTTACACTACAGTCTGCTAGTATTTATTTTAATATTTCTTACAAATTTTCTCTGCAAAAGGGACAGAAATGGAACAATATCTGTATTTAATTAGGGGTGAGCAAAGTGCGGCTCAGTGACTGCAGTTTGATTTAAATTTGGTCCGTCCAGCACAGGCGGACATTTTTAGTAATGAGAGTAAAATTATTACTGACATAATTTTCTTGAAATGGAAAATTTTTAAATACAGCACAAAGTATTCATGACTTTCAACTAGGCATTTATGATAAGTAGATCCATGTTTATCCAGAGATGTTTGATTTTGCTGCACCTAAATCAGCTTTTATATGATTTGTTAAATTTGGCTACATATAGCAAGTATTTTCAAAAAAAAATTACCCAAATCCTGTTTTTATGTAACTTGAGAATAAATCTGTTTAGTCGAACCCAAAAGAATTTGAAAACTAGATGAAACATTTTTATGTTTTGCATCTATGATGAATAACATCAGTTTCCTAAAATAAAAAAATTGACTACTTCATTTGATTAATTTTAGTTTTCTGTTTTTACTATATTTTCTTGTGAGTACTTTTGACTCAACATTTTAGCCCAGATGAAAAAAGTTTGTACACCCCTGCATTCGAAGACAATCCAGCTAAAGTGTTTAGAAGTAACTATAAAAACTGATCAATACGGTATTTATAGTTCTTTTCATACCATTAATCATATAAGCAGTTTCACATAGCAACAAATGTGAACAGAAAAAATTATTTGTGTCTCTTGAAACTTTGACTACTTTGAGCTCATTTAGATTGTTTGTGTTCTCATTTGTTCAAGTCAATAAATGTTTGTAAAACGGACGACTTAAACTGAGGATGTTCTTAACGCAGGGATGGCGCAGCTCGTGTGGGCCGAGAGAATCAGCTGCGAGTGGGTCGAGATACGGAGCTGTACCGCATACTGAACATGCACTACAACAAGAGCAACGTCTACCAGGTCAGGACAGGATATTACATCAGTACAGACGTTTACATACATGTAGGCATGCAGGTCATGCTAATTTGACTTATTGTAACCATCTTTCACCAGGAGGGAATCAGTGTATAAGAAACAGCCGTTTTAAAAACAAAAAGTAGGAGCACAAGGTTCAATTTATAGACATAAACAGATTTTATTGTCATTCAACTGTACATTTCAAAATGTACAAATTGAAAGAAATTTAGTTGCAAGGCTCCAATAATAATAAACAAATAAATAAATAATAATAAAAGGGTCAATATAAATGTATATAATAAAAGCTTGAACCAATTGGAGTTTAGTATCCTTATGGCATGAGGGATGAAGCAGTTGTGGAATCTGGTTGTTCTGCCAAATTTATGCCAAATTTGGTAAAACATAACATACATACTGTCATACTGCTGTTTGGAGCACAGAAATTACATAAATCATTAGGTTTCTGGCATAAATTTGTTAGCCTATTGGGTTTACTCTTTAAAATAACTCCATTTAAATTGTTTTTTATTGGCTCACTCCCAGTTTTAAGGGAAGCACATATACTTTCCATATGGTGGAGATGGAGTCATTCCAGATTAACTAGTTGGGAGGTGTGTTTTAGATCCTGTTAGGAAAAGCAAATTTTGTCAGAGTTTCTACCAAACTGATCTAATTTGAGCTTTTATTGTCAAATTATATCCAAAATTCACATTTCACCTGTTTTTGTTCTTCCATTTGGGTCTCAACTGCTTCTAAAAAACAGACCAAGTGATTAAAAAAAGCATCCAGCTATTTTTTGCCGACAAGTTAATGTTTTTGGGGTCTTGAAAACGAGCCGTGTCAAAAATCTCTAAGTCCCATTCAGGAGGCACTGCCCCCGTTACCTAGCAACCAATGTGAAGCCCAGCCCGTTACCTAGCAACCCAAAGGAAGTTCCAGCACTTTGTTTAGCTGGTTTTCCCGCTGTTTGCACTGCTGGAACAGACAAGTGTTTTGTTGTTTACTTACCATCCAGAAACCAGTTGCTTCAATCTTCTTGGTTATGCAATTAATGCATAATAGTTGTAGGAATTATTTTTCAACTTTTTGGGTAAAAAAAAACAACAGATTTTGTTGCTTATAATTTACTTGATAACGCAATAAAAATGTCCTGGACTTCAGTCCTATTGAAAATCATACAATTTAAATGAAACATCAACATTTCTGTTCAAAAGAGTGGGTAAATATCCTGTCAGAAGCTTGTTTTTCTACAATTTATCTAAATATTGCTTGCTTCAATATACACTTGAGCCAGCATGTATAATTTTTACTGGTTTGAATTAGAAAAATTCCCCAATAAAATGAAATATTTGTTTTTAAATGTAATTGAAAAATGGGGTTGTATTTTCATTCTACTCAGGAAAAGAATATCTCAAATAAATTGTCTGTAATTAATAAACCTCTAACTTCTGACCAAAAGTTTAAATATTACACAGTAATAGGTATTTTGAAATGCAGGACACAAACTGTTTAAACTGTTTTTGTCTTGTCACAAAATGTACATCTTTTTTTCACCACTAGTCAGCAGTAGAGAGCCACTACATTTACAGCAAAGTGTCAGGAAAAAGCTATAATTGAATCAGGTTGGTATTTAAAACTTAAAACCAATAACTTTTAAATTTAAAATTAAAGATAGTGCCTGCTTTTGAAAAACTGTGAAATATCTTATTTTTCTTTATGAAACTATCATAAAAACCTGAAAAGCTTCACTGTCTGCAACAGATTACAGGAAATGAGAGAAAACATATAGAGCTCGAAGACAAATGGCTAAACAAAGTACAGCACCAAGTACCGAGCCAATTCACAACAAAACTTAAAAAATGACATTTATAAGCGGAAATATATGGTCAGGTCAAGCCAAACATACAGAGATTTATGAGTTTGGTGCCTCTGGTAAGGCAAATTTCAATACAAACCTCCGGCTTGGAGGGGAAAGCTCTCTCAATTTGCAGTTTCTCAGTTTGCAGCCTTTACTTCCTGTTTATTACAGTCCTAAGAAACGTCAAAGTCTGACAAAATTACACATTGACTGGTCGATTTGCTCCAAACCAGTAGATAGAAACGCAGCTAATTCACATTTTCTATTTTTTTTCTCTCATAATTCACAACAATTGGTTGGAAACGTAGTTAGTGAGTTGATTTTGAACTTCTCTTTGTAACATGAGACCAAAAGGACAACGATCCCAAACACAAAGTCAAATCTACAACAGAAGGGCTGAAAAAGAAGAGAATGGAGGCATAGCAGCGGTCCAGTCAAAGTCCAGACCGCAACTTGATTAACATGTTTGCAACTTTAACAAACTGAGTACTGAAAATTATTATGTACTAAATAATGACTATTATTGGAATTTGTTGTGTTTTTTGAAGTTGAATTTTACTTATTTTTTAACCTTTTCAAATCTAAATAAATAATTTTTTTTTATCACCCTGAAAGAGGGTGTACTTACATTTTTAGAATTACTGTTTATTTATCATTTGCTGCTTTTAAATAATGATAATCTCCTGAACTAAGGGTTTGCCTCCTCTATCAGTATGTGTTGCAGACTTTGACTGGTCCGTTTCTGGGTGCAGGTTCCTGAGAGGTTCATCGAGGTGTCAGACGTGGCGCTGAGAGAGTTTTACTCGGCCATTTGGACTGGGAGAGACAGCGACCCCTGCTGGAAGAAAGGAATATATAAAATCATCTGCAAGCTGGACAGTCCTCTGCCGGATGCCTTCAGGATGCCTGGCTGTCCGGTGGGCTGAGCTCTCTGTTTCTCCTCTACACGAACTCCAATGCATGCTCAATCACATTCTTATCGAGGTTTAAATAAACTGTCAAACTGTAAAAGATGGGTCTGGTTCTCAGTTTGAGGTTAAAAACCATTATTTAGGACATAAACACAGGACAGTCAGTGGACACACTCAGTGCTCAAACGAGAGTCTTGTGACTGCACTTATCTTGGCCATACCGCTGAATTAAAAGCGGGAATTCCTTCTGCAAACATTCCTCTGCAGTCAGGCTGCAAACCACAGCTTTTCTACATTACACGTTTGATAAAACTCTCCTGAAACCGAGCGCTGAAACAACCTGGTATTGTTTATTCTGTCATGGATTCATAACGAGTCCCTCCGTATGTGTGAGGCTGCGTTTTACTGATGATTAGCTGGAATTTTAGAGAAACATTCGCAGTTATTCCAGTGAAAATTTAACTTACCCGTTCAATACTTCATCTACAACCTCATTGGGATTTTATGTGACATCAACAGAAAATAGTGCCCAACTGTGAAGTCAAATGAGATGGTTTTCAACATTTGTTTTTACAAAAGAAAGTCTGATATACATTTGTATTCAGCCCACTTGAGTCTAAACAAGCGGTTTTCAAAGTTTTATAAAGCATTAACACCATTTTGGCAAAGAGTTGGACTTTTTTAGCTTGTTATGTCATAAAAATTAAACCGAAATGTTCTTTTTCAATTGCACCACTTTACAGAGGATGTGGTTAAATTCTGGAAAAGTGGTTAAACTTTGCATATAAAAGTCAATTATTCCAGCAGAAGAAAACAGTTCATTTACATTTTGGAAAATGTAAAGTATAAAACACGGTATGTCTTTTTATAATCAGGCGTTTTTAACACGTAACATGTTTATCCAGTGACTTTTACTGAAAAGCAGACTTTGCTGCACCTAAATCAACTTTAATTAAATTTATTAAATGTGGCTAAATATAGCAAGAGTCTTAAAATAAAGTGACCAAATCCTGTTTTTTTTTTAGCTGAGGATAAATTTGTTCAATTGAGTTGCAAATGTGCAAAATCATTTGCACATCATTGTCGATCCCGTTTTGGATCCTACAAACAACAAACAAAACAATTGGACTAATTTATTTGCTTTATTTTATTTCTTTAAATCTTCCTTACTGATTACATTTAATTTAACATTTTAGGCCACTTGACAAAAACTTTGGACACCCTTGACTGAAAGGCTGTCCCGTTACAAACTCTCAACGTCACAAATTGTTTGTTTACACAAATATATCAGTTGATTTTTTAAGCAAAAATGGAAAGTCACAATGTTTAGCCATTTCAGCACAAAAAGTGTAAGAGCTCAAACAAAACTTTTATATTTTTCTCATTTGACCAGAGTTTAATTTGCATAACTTCATATTTGGTTGCCCTGGATTTTAGCAAGGGGTGTCAAAGATATTTTTATCTGTAAACACAAATGAAAACCACATATCAGATTTCTTCAACTTCACAATTATGCACGACTTTGTGTCGTCACAAACAATCTCAACAAAATACAATAAAATTTCTGGCTTCAAGGTTAGAAAATGTGAAAATACTCAGAGGATGTGATGACTTTAGCGGGAAATATCCTGCCTGGTTCTTTTAAAATCTTAAAAGATTAGCTTTGATTTCCTGCAGCTCAAAGATAAACATTTATTAACAAAAACCTGTCAAATTCCTGTGAATCCATTCACTATCCAGTGGGAAAACATCAGAGTTAATTTTCTATCAGAATCTGTTTTTCTAATTTCCCTCCATCTGAAGCAGCTTTTAATCTTCATAGAAAATAGTTCTTTATGATGCTGGACAAATCTTTGATTATTTATGAGAGTCTAGAAATTTATTGATTATCCTTCAAAGTGTCTTTGCTCAGAGTGTAACTATTGTACAGCTTTTGTGCATGATGAATAAAAATGTACTCAACATGAAAATCTGTTCGGACATATTGAAGTTGGCATAGCTGTATATTGATGTTTTTGGTGTTTCTCTTATGTACTCTTGAAATATTTTATATTCTTTGAACGTGAAGCTGAACTAAACAAGTTAAAATATCTGAACTTTTGTTTTGCAAGATGGTTGTTTTATATTTTAAACCTTGTATGTTGTGGTTGTTTGTTTGATTTGAAAACAAAATAGCTTTTGTTGGTGTAATTATTTGTGACGTGAATTCAAGTGCGTGTTTCCCAGATTTGTAATTTTTATTTTTGATCTTTTTCCGTTATATTGTACAGAATGTGCTGCAGTCTTTGCTGTAGATCTGTGCCTCATTCAGACTTCAATGAATTTTACGTCTTATCAGCTAATTAAAGTATTACCAACCTCACATTATGAAATTTGTTTATCTATATGCAACATGAACACCTTCCATATTTATTGGTAAAGATAAGTAGAAAACATTAAAACACGCCCACAGCATCAAGGATCCTCCACCGTACCCAACATTGGGAATGAAGGATATTTTTTTACTTTTTGCTTGATTTATACCAATTGGTGACATTTTTAGTCTGAACTGACTCAATTAAATTCAATAAAAAATACTTTATAAAATATTTCAAAAATTAAGTGAAAAAATCCTACTAGAGTTTAAAAGGTCAACATGATTATAAAAAGCCTTTTTGTAGTTTCATTTTGGTTTGACTTTTACTTGTCATTTAATGGTTGTCATGACGACTTGGTGAACCCAAGACACCAGGTTGTGCCAATAACTGTAGCACCAATTAATTGGCTGAAAATATAGATTTCTCAATATAAAATCTTAAATTATTTTAAACTACTGACTATTTCTTGAAGTTCCATCCATCCATTTTCATCTGATTATCTGGTATCGGTTGCCAAGGCAGCAGGGGCGGAGCCAGGGCTCCCTTGGCCAATCATTGGTCACTGCTGTGAAGTGATTGGTTGTTCCCATGGAAACTCACCAGCAGCCAGAGCCACCTCCACTGGCTCCTCTTGATGTGGAGGAGCAGCTGCTCTACTCTCAGTCCCTCCAGGATGACTGAGCTTCTCACCTGAAGGGAGAACCCAGACAACCGGAGGAGGAAACTCATTTTGGAGATTTGTATCCACGATCTTGTTCTTTTGGTTCCTAACCACACTTCTGGTGCCCCACTCACCTGAATTACCCCCAACAGGACGTCCTAACACCTTTTCAGAGTCCAGAAACACGTAGACCGGTTGGGTGAACTCCCACACAGCCTAGAGGACCCTGAAGTTCTTCGAAGTTAAGTCATTTTTCTTTTACACATCTCTTCCGGGTGTGACAGTAATTATAATTTACAGTAATTATAAACGCCGTTTTATAATTACTGTCCAACAAATCCAAAAATGTTCCTCAATTTGCTAAGTTAAATCAGCTGCCCTTGTGATAGAGCAGCTGATTCTCATTCAGAGGGAACATCAAACACAAAGGCAAACATTTTCCAAATTTAAGGATTAACCCTTTGGATTGAAGACAATACATTTATTCACGTGTAGAAAAGATGCAATGCTGACAATAATCAGGGATGAACGAGTGATTTTTCACTAAATTGACAGAAAACTTGCCAATGTGCCAATGGTCAGTTTTTCCAAATGCTTGATCCTGTTGCTGCCAAAAAACAAAACAGAAGAAATCTAACAAGTAGCTTTTTCACAACAATGTATTAAAACGTGGATTGCATTTAAAAGCAAAATACATTTTTTCTCTTTATCCTTAAAGCATACCTACCACTAATGCCAGAAAAGCTTATTCTTTCAGTGTGAATCTTTAATAATCTCTTACACTATTTATTTCCTTTATTCAAAAGCTAAGATCTAACTTTAATACATTTGGAAATGTACGTTTTTTTAGTTAGATATTTTTCTGCCTATAGGGTAAACAAATATTTCTCTTTTAGTTGTTTTATTCACTATCGAACCTTCAGAACATTGCCTTTTAGCTCTCCATTATTTTCCTTTAATTACTCCCATATTTGGTGGAGATGGATCATTTATAATGTGTTTCATTTTCAGTAGAGTCTAAGTTTTCTTTGAATTGCAGATTAAAAAAAAGGTATTAAAGAACATGTAGAAATAAAAACCAAGTACTGAAGACTAATAAAACTACACAGTTTAGTTGTTTAGTTTCAAGAGCAAGAATTTTAATGACCTGAAATAAGATAAAAGTAACTTACAATTAACTTTTCAGAAAGATATAGGAGCCGGATTTAAGTAAATAATGTCTTAATATTGATAAAACGTACCAGTTCCACTGGGAAATTATATTTTAAAATATGGAGAAAATGTATTGTTATTTGTTAAATACTCTGCCAGTGGAACTAGTAGTTTTTCATCAATATTAAGGAATTATTTTCTTAAAATAAGCTCCTATATCTGAAATAATATCTTATTTGCACAAGAAACTAGACCAAAAAACCCCTCTCTCTTAAGAGTTTGTGTTTTTGCAGTGTAATGAATGAATGGGAAACTTTCTGGTCCACTAGCTGATTTAAAATTGTGTCATGTATATAGCAGAAAATGACCCGGTCAGATGACAGAAGTCACAAGGTTTGATTAAGTTTTGCGGAGGAGAAAAGGCTCCACTTCCAGTCATCTGCAGCCACGTCTAACTGCCATGTCATGCCTCTGAATCCTCAAACGGTCAAACTTATGACAAAGTCTGATCGCCTGACTGCATTTGTTATACCCAACCTTAAAGCCAGTGCAGTTCCCAGTGACCCTGCTCTCTCTCACAGCCTTTAGGTTACACCTCCCAGCTGGAATCAGTGGGTTATGCGGTGAAAATAGATTTGCTCGCTTTTGTCAGGAAGTGTCTAAATGAATTACCTCTGCAGTGTGACAGACATGATTCCTGATGTCTGCATGTGGGGCTGTGCAGACTGAAAGGATGAAACTTGACATCATATGAAAGAAAGGAGCCTGAAGGCTGGAGGACTGTGGCGGTGGCGTCTCGACTGTTAAAGCAAGCGAGCGACACCGGATATTTATCACTTTGACCTTCAAAATAAAAGCTCGGCACGAACAGGTGAGTTGATAAACTTGGCTTTGTTGAAACTGCACTGTTTGCTTGTATGGGTTTTATGAGGTCTTCCAAAAATACAAAAAGTATTTTTGGTGTAGTTCCTAATGCAAATATCTAAGAAAACTAACTTGAAAGTAACTTTTCAGCTAGTTAGCAGCTTATTTTAATTCCTTAATATTAACTGGTGGATTATTTCACTTAAAGCAAGACATTTTTCTCATGTTATAAATTAAATAATCTGCCAGTAGAACTATTTTTTAATCTGTAGTAAGAAATTATTTACTGAAAACAAGGTCATAGCAAATATTTGACTTTTCAAACTCAGAAATTTCCATGTTTTTTCAAGAAAATTTCTGATATTAATCTCAAAATTTCAGATTTTTTCCCCCAGCAGATTTGTGTTATCTCAAAATTTTAGTTTATTCTAACAGATTTTGAAATTGTCAAACTCAGAAATTTCCAAACTTTTGTCTCAAAAATGTATATCTCAAAATTTCAGAATTTTTTCTAACACATTTTAAGCTTTTTCCTAAAAAGCATATGATGTAAATTTCTCATTTTATTTTTTTTATTATTATTATTATTATTATTATTATTATTATTATTATTATTATTATTATTATTATTTATTTTGCATTTTATTCTGTCAACAACAGCACTAATTCATCGTCGTATTAAATATTCCTGAAAGTGTTCCACATTTTCACTGTCACCTGTAGGAATCAGGCTTTTCTTTTGAAACTCCTCCCCGGAAGTGATCCTTGCTCGTCGCGGCTGCCTTGACGTTGGTCCCCGTCCAGAAGCGGGCCGCTGGGTGGATGATGGCGGTGTCGGTGCTGCTGCTGCTGGAGCTGAGCCTGTACGCCTGCTGCTTCGTCTGTGGGATCGTCGCCGCCGCCTCCCTCACCATCGTCCAGGTGAGATTGACGGAGAAACGCCGCTTCCACCGGGGCTTCCACCGGGGCTTCTACCGGGGCGCCTCGCTCTCTTCCGGGGAAACTCGCCTCTCTGCTCCGGGGACGGCTAAAAAGTTTAGAAAACACGGAACCAAAAGAGAAAGCCTTGCTTAAGTAAACAGTGCCTTTATCTACTACTGTAGCAACTATTTAACTTTTTTTTACCCCGCAAATGGTCAAAGTTTTGACACATCCCTCTAACAGTGTCATGTACTTTATCCATGGTGTCACATCAGTAAACTTTAATTTTATTCTGATTCCCAGCTTTTAAAGTGTAACAGCGGTTTTATTTATAAATATTATGAAGGAATATTTTATATTAAATGTGCAGCGACAAAAAAAAAAAATCAAATGTAGGTATCAGAAAAACACAAGTTAATCACGGCTGATAAGTGTTTTAAATGTTATGTTATCTTAGTGTGTTTTCGTTAGAAATGTTGGAGGAAATGTGAACGTGTGTCAGTAATAAGCGAGTCTTGTGATCGAGTCGCTAGTCGCGCCCATCCTCTCTCTTGTATGGAACTCTGGTGGTGCCAAATGTAGAAATCAGGAAAAAAAAATTATTGGACATTTGTTAAATGAAAAGAAAGGAATCTTGTCAAAGAAACCGTGATATGAGGTTTTACGAGCTTTAATTTAGTAAAGAATGCAGCACTGTAATTGGAAGACATTTTAAACACATTAAAAACAATAAAAAAATAGTCACCAGAGATTAAAAAAATCACTCATATCTGAAACGATAAATGAAATGGTTGATAGTCTGTAAACAAAATTGACCTTAAAAAATTTTGCATATAAAATGAAAATGATCAAACTCCTTTTAATTTATTATGTGATTAATTGCTTATTGTGACAAGTGTAGGGATATCAATGCATCAGTTTATGATATATGTCCAGTCTGATACTTTCGCTGGCATTGAACTTAACGATTTTTGGTTAATTAACGTTGTCAACACAAGTATATATTCAGAAAGTTAATTTGATCCAGTCACACAGACAGATTAAAAATCAATTGCTTTCCAATTTGCACAGATTATCTGTCTCATAACAAACAGTTACAACATGATGACAGTTTTAACGAATACATAAAAGACATATTTTTATAATAATTACATACTTCACCTTTAATATGCATTAATACACAGATTGGAAGCCATGTTAGCACTACCACAGAAGCTAACATCCGCACTCTTCCTTCGGGGTCTCCCACATAAAACTAGCTATACCTGGCGGTAGGGAAGCAACTTTCAGTGTTTTTGAGTTAAAAAATGTTTAAAGTTGAGAGGAAATTTTAAAATATTACTAGGTAATTATGTGCTATTGGAAGACATTATCAACAATACTTAAACAACTAAAAAGTCTTAAAAACCCTAAAATAAATAAAACAAGCAACGCTTAGCCTGGTGGGGGTGCAAGTAAAGCCTGGTGGCCCACCAGGCTTATAATAACCTTGTTCCTTATGTTCGATCTTGGGGGCTCAGCCAATCAGCACCAAGGAAAATAAAGGCCGTCCCTGGATTGGCTGCTTTGCAGACTTATATTCTTGTGAACATTTTGGATTTGCTCTGAGTCTGTGATTCTCTCTGTGTCAGGGTAACTTCGGCGGTCTGTGCATGCTGTATGGACTCGTCAGCTACAATGCGACAGGAAACGTCATTTCAGTCCAGGCTTCCTCCTCCCCCTCTCTGTGCTACTTTGTGTCGGCCATTTCCATCATGGCGGCGGTGGTGTGTTTCTCCCTGTTTGTGTACGGGGTGTACGCTTTCTGCATGGAGGGAGAAATGAGAAGGTGACGATAGTCCGTCCTCATGACGAGACATGGCAGGACATGTCCTGTCTTGTCATTTTTATTATTTTAATCACTGCCCAAACCAAAGGAGGGACACATGAAGCAAAACAAGCTAACCTGTTGTTATTCTTTTAAACTTCAGGAACTGGAAAGCAGCTGGTGATCTAATTTATTTACACATTTTTTATGAAAACTGTCTGAAAGGTTTATTTTTTAATGATTTATTCCAAATGAAACAGATTGATATGCTGCATTTAGATAAATCTGGGAAAAAAAATTGGTTTTGGGCTCAACTTTTCTTTCTTGGATTGTAACATTTCTGGAGCTTTCAGCCACTAAAGAAACAACAAACTTGTTACAATAACAACATTTTCTGGACAATAAATTGTCCCAGAAGTTATTGCGACAAACAATAATATTGTTTTGAGAAAATTTCAAGAAATATACAAGAAATCATTGTCAAAGAGCAATAAACTTTAATTTCTAACAAACATTTAACACTGAAACTGGTGTTAAATTTTAAATAAACAACAAATCAATGCATTATGAAGTCTGTGTAAACAAAATTGTTCTTAAAGAAAAGAGTTAATTGAGACCAAAGCTTCAGACTGAAGACTTTCCTCATTTAGTCATCGGTAGAAAGAGAGACGAGAAAAAAAACCCCAACCATGCAAATGGAAATTATTAATTATTGAGCTTGTTTTCATTTATTTATTTATAATTAATTGATTTATTGCTACAGGGATAAATAAAATATAAAGCTGAAAAATGCTGAACGTTTTGCAATATTGTGTTTTTATTGTCGTAAAATGTAGAACAAAACCAAATAGACATAACAAAAAAAGGCTGTTTCAGAAATGCAGGCTGCAGAACTTTTATGAATATCTAATATTTGAAATGGGTTAACATAGACTGAATCCTACCAAGTATTTTTCTTCTGGTTTCTAGTTCAAGTATTTCAGCACCCTTGAAATAAGACAAAACTATCTTACAAGTTTCTTCTCAGCAAGATATGGGAGCTTGTTTTAAGTCAATAATTCCTTAAATGATGAAGAACAAAATACAGAATCAAAGATGGCGACGACTTTCTTGCTATATTTAGCAACATTTCAGACAAAATTAAATTGGTATTTGCCAAAATCGGAATAGGCAGATCAGGCTTTTAAAGATCGGCCAGAAAACTGACATTGGTGCATTCCTTGTCTCAACCAGCCCTTTATTTGAAGGACAGTTAAGTTTACACAGACTTCATAATTCATATTGCTTGTTTTCTGTTTTTGTTTATTTATTTTGGATATTTAAAACATCCTCCAGTTCCGTGTTAAATATTCATTAGAATTTAAAGTTTATTAATCTTTTGAGAATGTGTACTTGCATTATTATGCCATTAATATTACATTACTTGAAAATGGTCTCAAAGCAACAATATTATCACAATAACAAATTTGTTATTGTTATTGTGATAGGTTTACTGTCTGGTTTGCACTGTGGTTAAAGGCTCAGCTGAATCCTCCTGTCGTCCTGCAGGGAGCGCGTGTGGCTGAACGTGATGGTGTTTCTGAGCGGCATCTTTCTGTTCTTCCTGCTCATCACCGGCTGCATGCTGAAGATCGGCCGCGACTCGCTCTGCGACTCCATCCTCCAAACCGTTACCGGGGTCAAAAGGTGCTGCAGACACTCACTCACCTTTTTCTCCTCTGGTCAGAAACCAGAACACGAAAACTAAACGAAGCTCATTTCAGCTTTTTATTTCTGAGTTTTCACAGGAAGCTGGATCTTTATTTTTCAGATTTTCTCTCTAAATATCATAGAGATAATATGGGAGATGTTTTCTTTTGATTTTATTTGAATTGGCGCTGTCAAAAAAGCCGAACTTTGCTTTTCTTTTGTCGCAAAAAGACATATCTTTGATAAATGAGGATTTTATTTATACAGCTGTTATTTTAACTCTCCATTGGGTTAATAAAACTTGCTCAAATGTTATATGAACTTTTGCAAAAAAAAAAAATCTTAAATTTCTGGGGAAATTGAAGAAACGCTATTTTACTTAAACTATTACAAGCAGAATGAAATTTGTATTTGTGGGATATTATTTTTTTTATATATATAATCAATTTAGTTCATATAAATCAAGATGGCTGCTAACTTTAGTCCAGAAGCTTCTGCCCCACTGTTACTAACGGCAACAGAAAAAAAGGGGGAGGAGCTGTCAGTGACCGGTTGCTATGGTAACCACCAACTGCCAAGAGGTGAAAGTCATTTTTTGACTAAGCAAAATTAATTTGAAGAGCAAATACAAACAAATGTTTGACAAACTTCACATCTGTGATATTGTCAAAGAAAAACCCTGTTACAAGAAGATTTTAGAATTTATAAAAGATTAATTGTTTATTTTTTCATATAATTATTTTATTTACCAATTACTGTATGTAGGACAAACATTACAGACTAACAAAAAGCAAAAAGAGGTATTGATCTATGGTGCTACAACAGAAACAATGAAGTGTCTATCATATGTGGATTAGGATAAAACTACATACTATTCTATAAAAGACGAGGTACAAATTTTCTTTAGCTTTGTGTCTGAGTTTTTTTTTCTTTGTCTTCAAGTTGTGACGAAGTTCAGAGCAAAACTTGGGTCAGTCCAATTCAAGGAACGAGGATCTACACTAACCTTCACAAATCAGAGGTATTGATCTCACCACATTCTGATATTCATGTGTATTCAAAGTGCTTGATGCTCATTAGTTGTTTATCTTCCTGTTTTTGTGTCCCATTGCTCCTCAGACAGCGGTCTGGGTCAACTTCTTCTTCTGGATCATCATCGGGACGTTAGTGATCGTCCAGAAGCGCCAGAGTTCGGGGGCGAAGCTCGGTCCCACGCCGGCCGGATCCCTTTTCGGCGAGCCGGGGGCGACCGCCGCAGAGACGGAGCCGTTCTTCAACCGGCCCCCGCAGTAACACCCGGTGACCGCTGGAAAAACTGGAGATGTTTCTTATTTTATACCACATTCATTTCAGGTTTTTCTGTAATCAGCAGCGTACTTTAGTGAAAGAAATCACAGTTTGTGCTTTTGGCATCGTAATCCAAAGATTTAAGAATGTAACTAAAGCCAATTTAGTTTATTTTGTATTTTTTAAGTTGTTGAATCAAAAACTTTGTTTTTCAGCCAAAAATTGGGAAACCTTTATTGCTGCAAGTTATTTTTCATAATTTTTACCTTCAGTTTTGTAAAAAAAATAAATAAAAATTCAACCAAGTTCCGTTTCAGTAACACTGAGATAACTTAAGACATTTATCTGATACAAACCTTGTGTCCTTATGTGAGTCAGAAGTGATTCTTATTAACCTAAATCAAGTATTAAATATTAATATAACCTCTGAAGTTTCAAACGTGAATGTTTGCATTGATATTACTTGATGTTTTTGTGTTAAATCTGTAAAAGAAGCCCTTTTTGAGAAGAAATGTTGCTAAATGTCTCCCTCTGCTGGCTAATAGTAAATTCATTTGCACTGGAATACAGCTTCTTGTTTCTTTTAAGATAAATCTTTTGGTTTTCGCAAAGTATATTTTAAATGTTCAACACACAGGCACTATAATTTCATGTTTTACTTTAGGCAGACAATTATCTTTGTGACCGTCCCAGTTTTTACTTCTTGTTTTCCTCTCTGTGGTGGTTGTTGTACAAAATGTACGTACCAATCCCAGAACAAAAGCAAACAACCTTATGACGCTGCTAGCTTTACCTAGTAAGAAAGTACCAGCATCGTGTATGGCGGTTTAGCAGTAGGAGGGACTGGTGCACATTACAAAACAGAGGACATCACGATTAAAGAACAATTAGGATGAAATATTGAAACTACATCTCAAGACATCAGGCAGGAAGTTGAAGCTTTTGCACTAATGAGTTTACTAAACAGGCAGTAGCTGTTTCCTGAGAACGTTTAACAGCATAATGGAGGAGCATTGTTGTGATGACGTCCTGAAGGTAGAGAGTCAGAAAGAGTAGGCACTTCTTAAAGTGACAGGCCCAATTTCAAGGCGTTAAATTGTGAAGTCAGGTTTCTTTTAAGTGACTGATGTATGCAGCAGTCTAAAGGGCAAACTAAGAAACTATATGTAAACTTCTAAATTAGGAGAAAATAATAAAGATTGTTTCAGTTTTGTGGCATTTAGAAAATAATTTGGATAATCCTCACTGACCTGAAACAGGAATGTTTTGTCTGCTTTGTGTCTGACCTGGGCTCGACCCTAGAAAGGGCTTAAAGGGGCAGTGGCCCCAATTTTCAAACAATGTTTTCAAATGAATGTGTGTTTTGAAAACATTGTACTTTAAATTAAACTAATAGGCCTAAATCAGGTAAACTGTATTGATATTTTAGATTTTTATAAATATAAAACAACACTCAAGTATTTAAAAATTCTGAAGTTATAGTACATTTTTTGGTAACTACATGACGCTAATGGGGATATATTGAACTGACCATGTATCAGTTCATACCTACAGACTGTAATTTGCTTTAAAAGTATTTTTCTATGTGGATTGGGGACCAAAATTAGCTCCACATCCTTGTAAATCCGGCCCTGTGTCTGCCAGTCAGAAAATACATTATTTAATAGGGTTTGCATAAAGATTTTCTCAGTTTGAACATACTTATTTAGATTATCCTCATCCTTTTTGCCTGCAGTTATGTTTTTATTGAGGCAGCTGTTGGGATGCATCTTTTACAGCATATAGTGATTAGTAAGCTCCTGAATATAAACCAGGCAGATGAAAATAGAGCAGGAGGAGAGCTTACACGTGCCTCAGTCTCTCCTTCCCCTAATGGTTTTATCTGAGGATTACCTGACCTGAGGCTGAGGTAGACAGTGACGCTCACTCAGAAAAGCCACCAGTGACAGCCTGGACGGATACTAAAATATCTGATCTGCAGCAGCAAAACTCAAACCTTAAAAAAGGATTTCTGGAGTTATATGCTTTTTTTTTTTTTTTTTAATGTGCAGGAAGTAAATCTGTGAAGTGAGAAAAGCCAGGGGCTATCAGACGCTGGAGAACAGTGATACGGTCCAGGAAGCCGAGTCTCAGAAGAAGACCAGAAGACTGGAGATCAATCTGACCCTGGAATCAATGGTGAGATGTTGTCTTAAGTGCCGGTTAGAAAAATAAGCAGTTAAATTATATAAAGAGATGATGAGGAGAAGAAGGCAAACAAAGCACTGAGATAATCCAAGATAAACCTCTGTAATCCACTTCAAATACCGCAGATCAAATGTTGAGTTTTAGTGTTTTCACACCTGATAGTCAATTAGTTTCTGTTTAATTGGGAACCAAAATTGCAACATTTGTTACATTTTCAGCTGGTGTGGTTTGCTTTCGTACTGCATCGTGTCAAACGAACCAAACCCTTTGAGAAACCTATTTATCCTCCTCACCTGTGGTGGCGCTGCACCAAGAACCACTGAAGGAAACAACAACAACCTCCGAAGAAGACACTAGAGCAGTTTACCTGCAAACAGTAATGGAGTAGGACCAGAATTTAGTGGTTGTAGGATTTTTCTTTTGTCTTTAGCAAAAGAAAACAAGCCACTTCTCCAGCTAGCGATAGAGTAGTGCTTTTGTTTTCGTCGTATTTACACAGAATGCCCTGCGCTGTCGCTCACTTCCTGCTTTGGAAATGGTCTCTCATCCCCTTGGCATTCACATATACATTTGAACAGCACCAAAGTTCACTTTTTTGGTCCGCATCAGAAGCTCCATTCACATCAGCCCTGTTTAGTCCATTTTAATTAAACTCTAGTTTGTTTGTCCGGTTTGTTTGGGGAGCTTTCAATCAAACTGACTAAAACAATTAACTCTGATCCGCCTAAAAACCAAGGTCTTGGTTTGGTTGAAATGAACTTTAGTCCGGTTACAAATCATATGTGAACATCAAGCGGATCAAAACCACTCCAAAAGCAGGAACAGGGCTACAGAATAGGGCATTCTGGGTAAATACAACCAAAACAAATGCATGATTCTACTACTAGTGGGAGAAATGTCTCATGGTCTTTCACCAGAGACAACAGAAAATTCCTACAACCGCTAAAAGGAATTGACACTACTCCATTTTGTTTACATTTGGTAACGAAGGAAGTTGCGCTCAGTGTCTTCTTCATATTCCGTGTCATTTCCTTCAGTAGTTTTTGATGCAGCGCCACCACAGGCGAGGCGGGATACAGATGAAGGCTTTGGTTCATTTGACACAGTACAGTGTGAAACTGAACTACAGCAGCTAAAAATGTAGCAAATGTTGAAACTTTGTTTCTCAATCAAACCGAGTCTACCGGAGTTCAATTGCGCAGTCACACCTCCCCAAACAGACCAAACTTTCTTGACAAACAAACTAGAGTTTGATTAAGGCAAACTAAAGAAGGCTGGTGTGAATTCACCCTTAAAACCTGCCCATCTGTAAATGACCTGCTGTTCACAGCTTCCATCTGCCTAGATGCTCATCAAGTTGTGTCCCCTCATCTCTGCAGGAGACGTCCAGCAGCCAGTGCGACTCGGTGGTGGTGAGCGTGGAGTCGCTTTTGGGCGACGCCAAACGGATGCAGCAGCAGTGCAGGGAGCGCAGCGAGCATCTGTCAATGGCTGCCACGCAGCTGCGGGTGGAGTCGGCTGCCCTGAGGGAGCAGTGCGAGGCCACCCAGCTCGACATGGCCCGGATCCGCCGGCAGCTGGATGAGCTACTGGACACCAAAGCGGCCTTTGAGGCCAGGGAGCGGCAGGCCCGTAAACTCAGCAAGCAGCTGTGAAGAGACCAGAGGAGGTTCTAGCAGGAGGAGACAGACCTGATGTTTGGACAGCGTCAGATAGTTTATGATCCTTTGAAAGGGTGGAGTCATTTTCAATAATCACAGCACTACTGTTTATTGTACACTGCATTTCCATTGACTATATAATTGTGCAATCCAACATTTGAGGATAAATTCACTTAATGGAAACACCAGTTTCAGAAAAGCTCTTGTTTTAGAACCAGGTTTACCAGACTATCAGGAGACTGTAGTTTTAACAATGGCAACAGAGGAAGTGAACAAAGCTTCCAAATACTGATCTAACATTAGCTGCGTTTCAACTGACCATGAGCAAATTGGAATTACAAAAAAAAATAATAAAAAAAATAAAAAAATAAATAAATATATATATACATATATATATACGTATATATATATACGTATATATATACACATATATATACACACACATATA